>PVIU01013919.1:0-56062 GCA_004026605.1 Ondatra zibethicus | reverse complement strand
GTATTTATTTGCCTCTGATTCCTGGTTGGTAGATACAATAGACTGTTTTACATTCTAGTCATCACACCTTCTTTGCTAAGATAAACTGTAATTTTTTCCTTGAGATGCAAATAAACTTTTCTGGCCTTAAGTGGCTTTTGTCAGGGTATTTTCACAGCAACGAGGAAAGTAAGTAAGACAGTGAGTAGTACAGAAGCGGGAATGTTCATTACATTCTGTTGGCCAGGAACAAGGTCTTTGATGTCGCAAAAGAAATCTGCATATATCTCAAGGTATCTATATTCATCTTGTAAAGGACACTGAATAACCTGGAGTGAGATAGAATAGCAGAGCTTCTGAAGCCGGCTATCCCAAAGAACAACATTCCGGGAAGCATCTTCCTCATTTCATAAGGTTATAGAAAGCCAAAGCTGAAACCTTTCAAGAATTCTCCCATGTTGCTAATGAACATCTGAGCAGTTTTGTTCATAGAATGCTCATTGCCTTCAGAAATTAGTTCATTATTTGAAATTTGTTAAGGAAGAAAGGGAATTCATTTCCTGGTATATTTCTCATATGTGGGAAAAGATAAAATCAACTTTCAATAATCAAAAGCAAATGTTCTTAAAACTATTATTCAACTGTTATTTAGTTGACCTCCCCTGTTCCCCTGTTCAAGGTGAATGTCTCTTGTTCTGTGTAAGAATACAGATAATTCTATATGTTCTTCCAAAACTGTCTTCATCTTTGTTATCAGAGATGAACTTTATGGTCTGACTTTGCGAGAACATTCCTGACACACAAGCACTACTCTTGTTCAATAAGACAAATCACAACTTGTTAGGAGAACATTCTTTCTGTATCCTTGCTATAGAAAATTCCATATTGTTTTATAATTATTTCAAAAATCAATTGTCCCAAAGTAATGTATGCCCATTCTCATATCAATTGAATGTATATTGTATGAATTTTAAATTCTTGTACTAAATTGATCATAACTTTGGAATGAAAGTAAATCTTGCAAAGGAAAGAATAGATCAAATATAACTCATCATAAAACTAATGTTCAGACTAGAGACATGGGTCAGGAGAAAATGTGCATTTTATGTAAACATGAAGACTTGGGTTCAAGTGCTCAAGACTCATGTAATAGCCTGTATGTCAGTCTGTAACCTCAGCACTGGGGAAAGAAAGCATAATCAGTTGCTGGGCATTTCTTGTCAGTCATTCCAAGAAAATGCCAACCTTCAGTTTTAACAAGCGGCTATGTTTGAAAAATCAATGTAGATAGATACAGAAGAGGCCATTGGCATTATCTGTAAATCTTTATATCTTCACCTGAACACTCATGGGCATGTAGACCTGTACACATAGGCATATCGTACATACAGAGACATGAAATACTAGTAAAACAACATGCCTTTATTCCCAGTAAATGTTTACTTTAAAAGATTACCTCTTACCTCTTCAAACTATGATGTTCTTTGATGGGTTTCATTGACCTTGAGTATTAAAGGCTGTAATGAAATCATCAAAGCTTCTCTGCTTCCTACTACTGAAAATGAGGTAATGAAGTGAATCCTGTGACTGATGACTTGACCTTAATTAACTTGGCCACCTGGACTGAGTTCCTTGGATAAATGCTCATAATTTCTTGTCTTCCAGCTCTTATACTATACATCACCAAATGGAGAGAATGTAGATTTTGTTGGCATGATGGTTTAGAGGTAAAAGTGCTTGCCTTATAAGTCTGACGAGCAGAGATTTACTCCTAGAACACAGATAAGAAGTAAGATGCTGTGGTCTGTAACTGGATCTCAGAAGCCAAATGTCAAGATATGACGTAGAGAGAGGAGCATTGCCTGGAAACCAGTCAGCTGATTAGACTTAACTATATAGCACTCCAGGAAAAAAAACAGAGGCCCCTCCTCAACCCAGAAGTAGAAGAGAACTGACTCTTAAAGGCTGTTCCTAACCATATGCCTAGCATGCACACAAGCATATACTACACACACACACACACACACACACACACACACACACACACACACAGTAGTCTGAGGCAGAAGATAGAGAGATAGAAAAAGAGAGAGAACAGAAATGTCTCTGCTGTACATTTTCATCCTTTTCAATGACATGCTTCAAAGAAAATACTAAAAATTGTTTTTCAGGTGACAGACTAACTGCACAGACTTAGGAAAAAAAGGAAATCTCATATTTGTAACTTTAAAAGAAGAGGAGTGGTGGTAGTTATAGGTGTTGGTTTATATTCAATTCTTAAAGGATGTTCATATCCTTGGATTTTCAGAGACTTTTAATGGTTGCTCTTTAACAGCCATTGTCAGTTGGAAGTGTTCCAGAGGAAGAGGTCAGTGTGAGTTGTTAGGTGTGCGGAGATGCATTGGTTATGAGGTTATTTAATCTGCACATGTGATTTATAGATATTGTCTAACAAAATGCTTTATTAATGCTGATGGTGTTGTGACTTTAATTTATTTTATATCTTTTAGAGCTCAGGCCAAATACTTTACTAATCAACACATGTGTTTCAACGATTGAGGTGTACATTAAAATACCTGACAGGCTCCCCATTAATCTCTATGCTGTAGCTCACGGTGCACTCTGTTGATGGAATCTCACATTTTATGGTCCTGTTTTTGAATTCTGATGATTTGGTTCAATATTGTTAGCAGGGCACTTGACTTCTTGAAGAATATATTGCCCATTAAGAGTGACACGCTAGGGCGATTGGGATGTGTTGTGATTTAACAATGGAGTTTATAATTGCATACACTCCACTAGTTCCAAAGCTTTCTCTGTTGAGAGACTTTAGTGCCTTTGTGTTTATCTGTAGTTTCTTCTCTTCCATTTGGGGACAAATGGATGCCAGAGCATTTCAATCACCTTGTGAGCAATATTCCTGTGACAGATTTTTCTTTACTGTAAGCCAAAATAGAAAGTCTTTGGGAACTAGAAATCAGAGAAAAGAAGAGAACAGAATAAAATCTGAAGAAAAGAGGAAAGAGGCTCGAGATACGTATCCTCACTTACTTCCTCCCTTCTTTCCAACCCTTTACTCCTTCCTTTCCCCTTCAACTCTCTCCCTTCCTTTTCCCTTTCTTTTTCCTTTTCCTTCTTTCCTTTCTTCCTTCCTTCTTTTGATTTTTCCTTCCTTCTTTCCTTCCTTACTCCATCCTTCTCTCCTTTTCCTCATCATTACCTTCCTCCCTCCCTTACTTCTTCAATCCCTCTCTCCTTTCCTCCTTCCTTTTCTCTCTTTTCTCCCTTTATTCATATTTTTCTTCCTCCCTCTCTCCCTCCCTACCTTTCTTCCTTCATCCTTTCTTCACACTCTCTCACTGTCTCTCTCTTACAACAGGGCTTACTAAGTAATCCTTCGATAGCCTTAAATTCATTATATGGCCCAGGCTGGCTTTGAACTCATGTTGTAATCAATCTGGCTCTTTCTTGTTGAAATTGTAGGTTTGTACACACACCTGACCTAGGTACTAGATTTAAAACACTCTTATTGTTTCCACATATTCTTAGAATTACATAGAGTAGAGAAAACCAAATTCTTCTTTGAATTTTTTTAACCTATCATAATACCTACTGGATGTAAAAGATTTCTTTCAGTTATCTTAGGGTGGGATCCTCACAACTATGACCCTCATCTCTGCTGTTCAGAAAGAGTCTTTTGGATGATGGTTAATGATTGATTTGACAGATGTTTCTGAAACTGTCTTCCTTGAGTCATCCTTGACAAGGTCCTCAAAGCCATGGTTGGATGGCACATGTGGGAAGCTGAAAAATACTGTCTTTAGAAGTCATAGTATGAATTTTCCAATAAATTTAGGAATCAAGAACAGCAATACGTGCCTGAGAGGATTTGATACTAGCCAAGGGTCGCTGAACAGGTTCTATTCGGTTTTCCTACAGATTAGCTATCACAACTTGTATAGGCCCATCTAGAATCAGACTTAGGTACCAAAGGAAAATGTATTCATCATCATCCCATCTGCTCTTCTATGCTGAACACATTGCCATCTCTTCATTCATTGCTTTGTCGTACACCTTCCAACTCAAAATTTCAATACCCATTTCTGAATATTTTGTGGAACATTTCAGTTCTTTCTTCCTAGATCATGATTTATTCTGTGGAAGTGCTAAAATATTCAGACAAAAATCAACTTAGGAGAGGAAAGAGTTTATTTAATTTAATATATTCATTACTTTCATTATTGTGATGAAACACCATGACTTATGAGAAATGTTTATTTGAGATTAAAGTTCTAAAAGAAGCTCCCATAATTGTGGGAGATACAGGCAACAGGGGAAAACAGGTAAAGCACAAATCAATCCCACACCAGTATTGAATTATTATTAAAAGGGTTATTTATTTGAGGGGAAAAAACTTACAGAGCACCTTCCTAGACAACAGCCCTCTACCAGGAAAGAGTCCAAAGCAAGAGAGAATGAGAGGAGGGTTGCCACTGCTTTTTAACGAGAAAGAGACCACACCCCAGTGGGCTAATATCTCAAAGGCTATTGGCTGAAGGAGTGGAAGGAGCTCCCGCAGCACCTCTCCCTTTTGTTTAAGTAAGAGAGTTCTAAACCTACTACAAAATTATATACAATAAGAACAAATATCCTATTCTAACTAGCTTGAGTCTTGTATAATAAAACACTTGGCCAAGTCATGAGAGGAAAGTAACTACATTTATCTAGTCTTCAACCCCATAAAAGATCTGAGAAGGGAAATAATGTTACATGAGTAATTAGGAATTTCAATCAAACAACTTCCAAAACATGCAACAAATCACAGAGACAACTGGCTACCTGAGCAATCACCAAAGTCACGTTTGCAATGTTGAAGTGACCAACTTTGGCTAAGGCCTAGAATAACTGACAGATTGTTTTTAAAGGCAAGAAATTTTCCAAAACCGTCTTACCCTGTCTTAGCAAGATTTGACAGTTCTGCTTATCCATTTCCAGATACTATGTATTTTGTCAGTAATTGAGGTATGGGCAGTTCCTTGCCCAGAGGCCGGTTTTGCCAAGAAGAAGACAAGATCCAAGTGGAGTGTCTTTGGTGCTCAACAATCTCTCGGGAATAGATCGGTGTTGCTAGGAGCGATTGTGTATCACTAAGACAGAACTCTGAGTTAGATTAAATGCCATTTTCTACAGCTCTTTGAAGAGATTGAAGATTATCTATTTATACAGAATATAACCTCTACATATCTAAAAAACCTGATTAGTCTAACTATAAATATGACAAACATAGATGTCTATTAATCTATAATTCTTAATACCTATCTAACTTAAAGACTAAGATAATAAACAACTGTGCAATAAATGAGTACAATAACCTCCAAATGTAAACAATGTACAACTATACACTGCAATATGGTAAATATATATATCAATACATATACTATATATAATTATCTTAATCAGAGGTAGAAATGTACACTGCAATATGGTAAATATATATATATATCAATACTTAAAAATGTTTTAAACAGAGGTAGATGCATGCATGCATACAATATTCAATATAATTAACTTTGTATCCAATGTAATTGTCTATAAACAATGACTCACAAATACCAATTTATTATCCCATCATCCAATTTTCCCTCTTTTTTTCAAAAAGATCCCTGAGCTTATAAAATTCCTCCCCCAACCCTCAACTGTATACCAATTATAATCAACCCCTAAATGATGTCTCTAAGCCTGAGGGCAAACTGTGCTGGGAGAGGGGCCGTCATCCTCTAGAATTACTTCCAGCTGTCATGGGGCGATGTTCTTTCTAGGGGATCCTGTGAAAGTAAAATAATGGTTAAATTTCAAGATCAATGTCTGGTAAGATTGCAAATAGTCTCTGAGTATTTTGTAGAGGTCTGGCCAGAATGTTGTAAAAGATGTGCATCATTTCAGCTAATCAAGTTGGAACTGTCTTGTGCAGCTGGTATCTGAAACAGGTCTTCTCGTAGCACTATCAGTATCATGACGTCATATCAACCAGGTGGAGTTGTTTTTATGGGGCCCCATCTTCTTGCTGGAAACTTCAAAGATTACTGCAGGAAAAACTCATTGTTCATTGTGGAAAACTTAAACATTATTCATATAGACATATACAGTTGTATATATTCAATGAAAGGCATGATAAAGACAAAAATAGATATGAAGAAAAGCAAACATGTTTTCTAAATTCATTTTTCTTTCTGTCCCATATCATGGATCTTGACATGAGACAGAAACTCTGGGTTTTTCTCTAAACAACAGGCTTGGAATTAGAGAGGGACTGAGCCAGAGTCCATCGCCAAAACCAGCTCTATAAATTTAGAAATATAAATGTATATCTTTGATTTTTATACTTACAAAACCTATTCAGTTTTCTTGATGATCCTGATTGAGTAGTTATTTTTCCATCTGTCGGTATTCAAACATCCAGGGTCCCTTGAATTTTTTGAAGATGAGTGTTTTCCTACAAAGGCAAGAACAGAACCCTTCCCCCATCCTATATGTTTTTCTTACCAACTGTATGATTATCATCATTGTGGATGAGCTGTCATTTCTCCTTTCCAAGAGGTTTCTCCTCTTCAAACCAAACATTTATTAATTTTGATGGTATCCACAATTTTTCTTCTCCTGTGGAAACAAGAGCAAAACCTCTTCCCAAAGTAGCACATCTCCTAGCTTCCATTGAGAGGTCAGCACATCCTTGAAATAAACTGGTTGATTTAGTTCAGCAGATTTTTCCATTATCCAATGTCTTTCTGCTGCTGTTATTACTTTCTCATTAGCGTTAAGAAAATTCTAGGTTAATAAGGCATTATGTAATCTATTTCTGGGAGCATTTTCCACCCCTTTCTGTTTGTTTAACATATCCTTTATTGTTCAATTTGATCTTTCTATGACTGCTTGACCTGTAGGATTATATGATATACCTATAACATGCTTAATATTATAGTAAGCAAAAAAACATTTCCTTTTCCTAGAGACATAAGCTGGACCATTATCTGTCTTTATTTGTGCAGGTAATCCATGACGGCCATAACTTCTAACAAATGTGTGATTACTGAATCAGGTTTTTCTGAGCTTAAAGCAATTGCCCACTGAAAGCCTGAATAAGTGTCAATGGTGTGATGTACTTCTTTTAATATTCCAAATTCTGCAAAGTGGAACACATCCATCTGCCAGATTTCATTCCTTTGAGTACCCTTTGGGTTGTTCCCTGCAGGTAGCAGTGTTTGGTTATATAAAGAACAAGTAGGGCATCGTCTCCTTAGCTTGTTGCCATGTAATGGAAAACCCTTTCTTTAAACCTTTGCTATTGATGTGGTGTTTTTTCATGAAATTCTGAGGTCTGCTGCTTCCAATCAATAATTGATCAATTTCTGCATTACCTTGTGGTAGAGGACCTGGCAGACCTGTATGGGATAGGATGTGTGTTATGTACATTGGACAAAGCCTATTCCTGATTATGTCTTGTACTTATATAAACAATGAAGTCAATTCTGTATCTTCTGGTATAAATTCAGCAGTTTCAATATGCAAGATAAGTCTTTCTGCATATTGTGAATCCGTAACTATACTAAGAGGTTCTTTGAAATCCCTTAGCACCATAAGAATGGCATATAATTCTGCCTTCTGGACAGAAGTACTAGGGCTTTGTTCTACCTTACTCAATTCGTCTGATTTGTAACCTGCCTTCCCTGATTTATTAGCATCAGTATAAAATGTATGGGCTCCAGTTATTGAAGCATCATGTACAATTTGAGGAAGAATCCAAGAAGTGCTCTTTATAAGGTTAAGTCTAATGCTTTTGGGATAGTTGCTATTAATTTCTCCCCCAAAAAATAGCACAAGCCCTTTGCCATGGTTCATTGTCTTCCCATAACCTTTTTATTTCATCAGTAGTGAAAGTCACTATAATTTCTGCTGGGTCTATACCTCCTAGTTGACAAAGTCTCAGTTTAACTTTTATAATTAATTCAGAGACCTTTTCTCCATAAGTTTTTAATTTTTTACTTGGTTTGTGTGGTAATAAGATCCATTCTAAAATAATGTCTAATAATAATGTATTAGGTGAATACAACTAAGATTTGGATTCACCCTATCCACATGTGCCTCCTGTATTTATTCCTCAACCATTGTCAGTTCCTTTTCTGCTTCAGCTATTAATTCTCTGGAACTATTCAAATCTTTATCACCATCTAAGGTTTGGTTAAATGAATTATTAGATCAGGTGTTATCCCAACAGCTGGTCATAAACTGGAAATGTCTCCTAATAATCTTTGAAAGTCATTAAGAGTCTGTAATCAGTCTCTCCTAATTTGTGCCTTTTGTCTCCTAATTTTCTGTATACCTATTCTGTAACCTAGGTAATTTAAAGAATCTCTTCTTTGAATCTTTTCAGGAGCAATTTGTAATCCCCATTTAGGCAAAACTATCTTTACTTCCTCAATCATTCTTTCTAAAGTATCTATGTTTGAATCAGATAACAAACTGTCATCCATGTGACAGTAAATTATAGACTTAGGGAATTGCTTCTGTATTATTTCCAATGGCTGACTTTCAAAATATTGACACAGGCTGGGGCTATTGAGCATTCCCTGTGGGTGGATAGTCCACTGGTATCTCCTAGTAGGCTGAGAGTTATTATAATTAGGCACTGTGAAGGCAAATTTTTTCTCTAACCTTTTCTTGTTAAGGTATAGTAAAGAAACAATCCTTTAAATCAATAACTATAAGAGGCCATCCTTTGGGTAACAGAGAAGGCAGAGGCATTCCAGACTGTAGAGGACCCATAGGTTGAATTACCTTGTTGACAGCCCTTAGATCTGTCACCATTCTCCATTTACGAGATTTCTTTTATACAACAAACACAGGAGAATTCCAAGGGTTAGTTGACTCCTCAATATGTCGAGCATCTAATTTCTCCTGTACCAATTGTTCTAAAGCCTGCAATTTATCTTCAGCTGGAGGCCATTGCTTAACCCATATTGGCTTCTCAGTTAGCCATTTTAAAGGTAAGGTTGTTGGTACCTCTAAAGGTTTGTTTGTTGCTTTATGTTCTTGTACAGCCTGCATGGCTGGTGACCTTTGTGCGTAGTACCTTATTACATCCTTCCCAGAATTATGAGTTCCTGGGACTGCAGGAATGTTAATCTGGGTATTCCATTGCTGTAGCAGGTCATGGTCCCATAAATTTATTGCAATATCAGCTACATATGGCCTTAGCTTTCCTCTTTGATCTTCTGGCCCAATACAGTTAACCCATCTCATGCTTTGTTTAACTCGAAATATGGTTCCAATTCCTAGTAATTGAATATATGCTTCTTGAAGAGGCCAATTTGGATGCCAAGATTCTGGAGTGATGATACTCACATCCGCTCATGTGTCTATCAAGCCAACAATCACAATTCCATTGATACGCACTCTCAGCTTTGGTATCTGATCATTTATAGAAGTTTGCGAAAATATATGCTTCTTAGTTCCTATTTGAATTTCTGACTTATCCTCCAAATTTGAGCCATCATTTAGAACCTTATGATATTGCACAGAAGGTTCTAGAGTTTTTAATTTTCCTGGTGTGACATGTCCTCCACAGTTTCTGGGAACATCTGGGTCACTTTTAGCTTGGGGGCCTGTGAGAGGCCCCTCAAGGAGTTTCCCGATGCCTTATCTGTCTGTTGTTGATCTGCATTCATTGGTTCAATGTCATCCTTTACCACACCTCCTACATATACCTGAAGGCTGAGGTTTCCTATTCCTGCCCCAGATGAAGTGTTATTCCTAGAAATTCCTTGCCTACAATCCTGTTTCAGGTGTTCTAATTTACCACAATTAAAACATTTGGCAGGTTGATGTCCCCTCATCGCTTTAGAAATTGCTTCTCCTACCCAAGATTTGTCATTGTAATTAAAGGTCTGAAAATTCATGGTGTGCTGGATCCATTCATCCATCAGTGCTGATCTAGACCTTAAAGGCCCAATTATCTTTTAGCATTCTAAGTTTGCATTTCCAAAAGCCAGCAATGCAAGAATTAGTCATCTATCTTCTGGGTCTGTTACTCCTATATTCAGAGCCTTAATTAATCTTTTCAGAAAGTCAGTATAGGGTTCTCCCTGCCCCTGCCTAACCCTGGTATATGACTCTAACTTTTTCTTTGGTTCTTGTATCCTATCCCAGGCATTCAAGGCTGCTTTGTGGCATAGGCACAATACTTCTTCATCATAAAGAGCTTGGACCTGTGGATCAGTGTATGCTCCTATGTCAAGAATTTGATCCTGCATAACCTCCACATGGTTTGCTCTCCCTTGCTGTTCCATACAGTTGAATTCTTCTCTGAAATAAATTCCAAACATCAAGGAAGGTCCATTTGCCAATACCACTAAAGCTAACTGGGAGACATCATGGGGTATACCCCTGACATTAGAAGACCAAGTCCTTATCATCTCCTTAACGAATATAGAGTGCAAGCCATATGTAATGACGGCGTGCTTAATTTCCTTCAGATCATTCAGTCCTATCAGCCTTCATCTACCTTTTTTGGCTCCCTTTGAGCTATAGAAGTTGATGCTTTGTCAGAATAAATGACAGGGTATGTTGCTAAAACCCTGAGTAAACCAGTTCTGACAGCTGGTAGTGGCACTGTATCCTGCCCTTGTGTCTTCTCGCCCTGTTCATCATATCTGATAATTTCCTCAATCTCTCTTTATTATTATCTCTTGCAAAGCTTGAATCTCCTGACCTGCAAATGTTTCTAGTGATTTCCCTACAGTATCAATTTTCTGGTTCCCATTCTGCACCTGTGATTCCAAGGTTTTAATGTTTCCTTTCAAAGATAACATCTCCTCCTTGAAATGCTCCCGAACATTGTGTAAATTGCCATCCTGGAAGTATATTCTGTCTTTTACCTTATCAAAACTCTGTGATAACTTATGGATGTCAAATTCAACAGCCTGGATCATCTCAGGTAAGTTCCTAGTACCCTTATATATGGAATCAATTTTGCCTATCATTGTATTAACCCTATCAATTAACTCTATATACTTCCATAATGATATAATATGAAGAAGAAAACTGAAACCCAATAACCAGTAAATTGAGTTACCTCCAAGGTCATAGAGGCCTTGTGTGATTTCTTCTATAGTGGCAGCAAAAAATGGCAATTGTCCCATTAAAAACAAAACCTGCCATTTCACCTGTTAACTAGCAGATGCCGCAGTTTCCCAGTCATGACTGGATCCTCTAGAAAGGTGTCAAGAAAAATCCTGTTTGAAAATCTCACTCAAAAGGTTAGATGTGAGCACAAAAACCCAGGAAGCTTCTCGTGGCTGCTAAACAGTGTGGCCCACCCTGGGTGTGCCCGCCCTGCTGTTCTGCTCTTACCTGATACAGGGGGTTGTGACACAGCCATTGTGAGAGAAGCCGATTGAGCTCTCAGCATCCCTGTGCTGGGACAAAGGATCATGCTGCAAATGCTGCTGTGGCAGTGCTCCCACTCAGTTATGTTAGGGATTTCAAACAGCGTCTTTATACTAGCCAAGCCGCAGGGACTTCACAGGGAGTTTTGCCCCAAGGGGTTTTCAGCAGTGGATCCCAGGAGGTGTGAAGGTTACTGCTTGCTCCACACACAGGCCACCCGGGCTCAAGAGAAGCCGTGCTAGCAGCAGGCAGCTGAACTGGGGGGGTAGGGGATGGAGGGGTTGCCCAAACGTTGAATGCCAGATAAAGCATGAATCAGTCTCACACCAATTTGGAATTATTATTAAAAGGGTTATTTATTTGAGGGGAAAAAACTTACAGAACACCGTCCTAGACAACTGACATTTACCAGAAAGGAGTCTGAAGCAGGAGAGAGCAAGAGGAGGGCTGCCACTGCTTTTTAAAGAGAGAGACCACACTCCAGTGGGTTGGTATCTCAAAGGCTATTGGCTGAAGGAGCAGAAGAAGCTCCCGCAGCAAACAGGAAGTTGACAGATGACATCTCTACCCATCAATAGGAAATTGTGATATGAAAGCAGGTTTAGGCTATTAACACTTAAAGCCTATGACTAGTGATGTTCTTCCTGCAGCAAGGCTGCATGCCATGAAGATTCCAAACTGTCACAAATAGCACCACAACTAGGACACAGTGATCAAACCCCTGAATATTTTCATGTGAACCAGTACACACTTCCAGGTTACAGTTGAAGGAAGACTTCAACAGGGCAGGATGCCAAGCAGAAACTATGAAGGAAATCAGAGCTGTCTCATTTAAAGGCTTATCAGCTTTGGCTAGCTTTTTATGCAGTTCAGAAGTACTTGCTCAGGAAATGATATCACCCACAATGGGCTCATTCCACTTACATCAATCAACAGTCAAACTTATCTCCCACAGGCCAGTATGAACTATAATTTCCTGAAATCTAGTTTGCTTCCTCAGATGACTCTCGGCTGTGTTAAAGAAAAAAAGGGCAGTTGACTTATAAACTGATATCCTATAGAACTGCACAGAGAATTACTCTTCATTTATGAGAATGATGCTCTTTAAATATTCTCTAGTTCATATTATAAAAATATGGCATTTCATTACTTAAAGCCTTCATCTCATGTTACTGTTTGAATGTCATTTCACTTTAAAGGACATTTTAAGTTCACAATTAGAACCTTGAATATATTCTATAGTAATGTCTAGAACTAGATGAAAATTGTTAGAAAATAGTAGCAAATTTTGAACTTCCAAATATTGTCTTTGATATTTTAATGCTCATATTGAATTTTACTTTTGAAAAATTTAAGGAAGGATGAGGCTCAGTTCAGTGTTTGCCTTGCATTCACAGCATGGTTTCAATCTGCGGCACTCCAAAAGCTTGGCTTAGTGGTCCATACGTATAATCCCAGCACTTGGGATGTGGGAGCAAGAGGATCAGATGTTCTCATCCTTAGCTACATAGTAAGTTCAAGAATATGCTTAGCCACTTCAGCTATTGTCAAAAAGAAAGTGTGAAATTAAGTCTCCATACATTGAATTTGGTAGTGGACTTAAAAGTCTTTTCAAAGTAGTAACAAGCTCATTGGCAGTGAATATCTCTTTCTTTCCTGGGAATATACTGAGCAGTGTATTCATGGGATGTAGTCAGCATGAAAGTGATAACCTCATACTTTCAGAAGCAACACATTGAGAAACAAAGAAAAGTCATGAAGCTTGAAGACCAGAATTAAATTATTGACTGGTTTATCCCATAATTTTGCCACAATGGTGGATGATCTTGGGCTGTAGAGTCATATTTCGGGTTCCAAAAGAACTTTCCAAATTTGGAGCCAAATCTGCAAATATGTTCACAATGAAAACCAATTTCTGATTCTCACCATGATGGTGCATCCTCAGAAATTTCACTGTCATCCTCAAAGAAGGGCCTCTGGAAAGAGATTGTACATATTAGCCTGGGCATCCCTACATTCATAAATGATTACCAAGAGAAAGCCAAACAAAATTTTGCTAATTAGAACAACTATTTACCCCTTTTTGTAACTCCAAAACTTAGTGGTTTCTTATTATTCTACTTATTTTCTGTAACATTTTTAGAATATTTCTTTAGTAAATTGGCATGGCAGCACTGCCTTAACACAAAACTTTGCCTGTTTTAGAGGCTAACACATATCCATTCCTCTATTCTCTCAAGTCCTTCCCTAGACCTTAGGTATCATCACTGTATAACAGCTACAGTGCTCTGAACTGTCTTCTGCTCAGTACATAGACAAAAATGATTGTTTGACAACAATAGAATTCTCATTTTTCCCAATCTCCAAATTTTTATAAAGAAACTTCAGACAAAGGATATAAATTAATTTATTTGAAAGTTCTTTCACAAAGGAAAGGAAGAGATACCCCAGCCTCAAGTTATTCTGGTATCAATGTTACTATTTTTTAATGATATATTATGTCCTTAAGAATTGTTAGTGAGTGTTCTCAGAACATGGATTGCAGTCTTAGTGATAATTTAATATACAGAGTGCTACTCCATGTCATTGCCATGAGTTGTGAAGGGCTTTTACAAGCCCACGTTTACTTATGTATATCTGGGGGGGGGTAGGTATGTATGTCACAAGGTTCATATTGACATTTGGAAGTCAGAGGACACCTTATAAAGTCAGTTATCTAGGACTACCATGTAGGGATTCTAACTATCAGACTCAGGTCAGGCTTTATGGATTCTTCGTGCTTTGCCAGTTTACTTATTACCAATGTTTTAGCTTTAATAATACTCAGAGGTCTCAGTGAGTCAGAAAACTTTCACCCTGAGCCCATTGGTTGCCCCTTCTGCATTGTGATATTTTATTAGTTTATTTATATTGTTTTCTCTCTCTCTGTATCTCTGTCTCTGTCTCTCTCTTTGTGTGTGTGTATGTGTGTGAGAGAGACAGAGTTAGTGAGTGAATGTCTGTGTGTGTGTGTGTTTCTGTCTATGTGGTAGTGCATATGTATGAACATGAATTTGGGAATGTGGAGGCCGTAGATCAACCTTGGTGTCTTTTCTCACTTCCTTTGTTCTTGATCATTGACTTCCTTAGTAGATCTGACTCCTCACCACTTTCATTGAAGCTATCACAGCACTTCAGGCTTACCCACTGAAAGAGCCACACAACAGTACTTGGGGGATTTTTAATCATGAGGTACAGTGATAACCATTAAGCAAGTGTCAGGAAATGTCTGCTCTATAAATTAGTGCTGAGCCTTTAGAGGCATGTGGCTCACCTTACTGACTAGAAGCATGTTACTTTACCATTACTTTCATGAGCCATGACCACACTACTAACGATTTTAGCATTAAATATTAAATCAAACCCAACTGAGGGACAAACTGGTTAAATAAGTGGAGCAGAGAGTTGATCCTGTCTTTTTTATACAGCAGGAACTGTTGAACCTTTAGAGGAAATCTTAAGAAAGTTTAGAAGCAAACAGCTTCCCCTCCATTTTCTCTACAAAAGCAATTTTACTTTGTTTTTGTTGTTGCTGCTGCTTTGTTTGTTTGTGTTTTGTTTTTTTATAGACCATTTAGTTCTGGGAAATATCAGAATAAAGCTTCTTAAGGATTGAAGGCAGACAATTAGCACATACATGCTTGTATAAACCTTGTTTGAGTCAATTCTGGAAGGAAAGCACCTCATGCTTGCAAGATAAGTATTTTGGAAAAGAAAGGCTTTATCCATAACAGTAGTAACTTGAATAGGAGGCAAACCAATGACTCAATCTCTATTCCAAGGCCTTAGTGAAAAGAAGGACGTTTACAGGGGGACCAGGTCAGATTACATGGAGGAAGCAGTGTTTCCCAGGTACCCAAATCAGGCAGCCTGTCAGTCATTTTGAAACCCACCTCCGGTAGCTAATTTCATTATTTTTTGTTGGTGGCAAGATGTTCTAGTTTGGGAACATTTTGGTGGTTTATATCAAAAGAATGCTGCATGAGCTTCAGGCTGTCTAATGGGAATGAACACGGGGCAACATGAAGGATCATGTCACCCCATGATCGTTCTGTAGAAATTACGTGCAACAGATAAATCAGAAAAGCAAAAAGACACACCATGAAGGCAGATGCAAGAAGTTACGTTGTAGCTGCCATCACCCATCTGATGCATGCAAAGTCCCAAGTAGAATCAGAGGTTTTGAAACCATGGCTTTGAAGAATCATGCATGACAAGCCTCACTATGACCCACAGAAGTGATGTCATATACAGCATACTAGTGAATGACGATAGCTGCATAAACCCAGGGTATAGTCTCCAAAGCTAAGATCAAATTGAAGCCAGGGTTAATTTTAATTGTTAATGTAACTTAAGAACAAAGCTATTTTCAGTTCTTTGAGGTATTTTGTAGAAGAAGAAACTGTCAAAAACAAAAAAAATTAAACTGGGTCTTCCTAATAAATTCTAATCATTACTGAATAATTGCGAGGCTACCACACTGGTTTAGGAATAAATGCCAAAACTTAGTATGGTTGCTGATGGGGTGCAAAGGTGCCTCAGCAGGTAAAGGCAGTTCTCATTAAATATGATGTCCTGAGTTTAATCTCCTGGACCCACCGCAGTGATAGGAAAATTACCCTCTGACTTTCACATAAATGGTGTGGCATGCATATACTACTCTCTAAAACACACACACACAGAGGGAGAGAGAGAGAAAGAGAGAAAGAGAGAGAGAGAATTACTGAGTTAAATGAATTAGAGACTTTCTCTGTGATAAACTTTACCAACTGACAATATTCAACTATATGAAGTTTCCCGTTTTGTTTGTAGTAACAACAATCTCTAACATTCAGACAGGTGAGCTGAGAGCCATGTTATCATATGCACAATTTAAACAACTGTCTCTGAGTGAGGGTGATTTGCGTTAGGAGACATTGAACAATGATAAGGTACAGATGATGTGAACTTTTTTTTTCTTATTTTTTTTTGTCCTGGTTAAGCTGGGAATGAACTATTTTTTTATCTTCCACTGAGGTCATCTTAAACTATGTCTGTTCTGTCTGTGCTGGGAATCTGCAATGGGCACCATCAGATATGCAATCATGAGACTGTCATATAGCAACAGGTTTTGTTTTTGATGATCTTTTCTCAATGAAGTTTGATAAAATGACTCTAAGCACACTTAGGATAAAGTAGACTACATGCTGATGGAAGTATTACATGTATTTTCAGAACAATATTTTTAAATTCCAATGAGTATATTAATGAGTACTCCATGGTCCAGTAAAAAGTATCATATGTGTGCACACACATGTTCATCAATTACATATATATGGTGTTGCAATTAAGTACTTCCATTTGGATATAGTTTAGTGCCAAAAAGATTAACTCCCATGGATGACTCTAGGTTCAATCTAGAGAACTGAGAGTAAAAACATTAACCCCAATTTTGATTGTTTAGAATAATACACATTTATTATCTTAATCTTCTTCCCCAAAGTTCTGTGCATGACTTAACTGAGTCACTAATTCAAGATTTATCCCAGCCATATGTCCACATATGGAAGGTTTTCAACTTGAGTGAATATAGAACTGAAGGTTTTGTTCATGAACAGAAGCTCTTGATCAATGACATTCTTTTACTTAGGAAAAATTATTTAAAGCCATGAGGACCACTGCAATACAAATTCTCTTTTTAAAATATTGAACACCAGTCTACAATGTTTGCCATCTCAATCAGCAAAGTTACATGTAAGGGAAAATGAGAGCTGAGAAGAAAGAAGAAATGGTTTGATATCAATCCTTATTTCAAAGTTCTTACAAACTTAGCTATATCTTTTGATGTAAACAAGTCTTTCCATAACTGATATATTTCCTTTTATAAAGGTGTCCATATTTAAATATAGATAAATTAATCACATTCATCTACATTATTCTGAGATGCCAAAGCTAGCTAGAAAATGTGTCTGAACACAAAATAATCAATGTATCAATTATCTCTACCTTCTACAAGGCATTTAAATATGCCTTAGAGAAAGCAAAGAGAAAAAAAAGTTATGCATGTGTTCTTTCCCTGTAGTTTTCCAAGGTCAAGTATGGTAGGCTCCTTGCTTGTTAAGCAGTCCTTTATATGTTTCTTATTTCCCCCGTATTATTTTTTTGTGCCTACAAACAAAGTCATTTCAGTGGCATAACTGAAAAAGATAACACTGCCTGTTGATAGAATGAAGCACAAAATTTTATCCAGGTGCATCTAAGTTTCACAAAACAGATTTCAAAGTCAATTAATTTGGGCTGTGGAAAGAGTGTAGCAGGAGAATGATGTAGCCGTGTTAGATAGAAAGGCTGTCATGGGTCATCATTTGCAAATACTTATTCAATGATCAAACCTTCTTCTTAGCTCACCTGCAACCACAGACAACCTGAAGATCAGTTTAACAATCTTTACGTTTCATCAAAATGTTAATGGTAAAGTGGCTACTTTTAGGACACCTTTTGAATGAATGAGAAATTAAAGGTGGCTGAATGGTGATGTTGGGATGTGTTTGTGTGTCAAACTGACAAGAGGTCAATTTTGCTGGATAAATTTATGTAAACTTGACACAAGCTAAGGTCATCTGAGAATAGGAAACCTCAAGTAAGGTATTTTCTAAATTGGTGTTTTGAACAACCTAGTGTGGGTGTGCTATCCTGGGCAGGTGGTCCTTGGTTCTATTAAAAAACAGAGTGAGCAAATCATAAGTAGCAAGCCAGTGAGCAACATCCTCCCATGACCTCTGCATCAGTTCCTGCCTCCAAGTTATGGCCCCTTTTAATTTCCTGCCTTGACTTCCTTCAGTGATGGACTGTCACTTGAAAGTGTACAGTAAAATAAACCCTTCCTTTCCCAAATTACTTTTATCATAGTGTTCCATTGAAACAATACAAAGTCTAACTACAATAGTAGGTATTCTTATTCAAACATAACCCTATATTTTGGGCATATATATATTTACAGAGTCATAAAACCAAGAAAGCCAGAAAAAAAGAAAGAAATGGCAAGAGAGCACTGTGGTTAAAGTACATGATGCACAAATGTAAAGACCTGAGTTCAAATCTCCAGAACTGACAAAGCCAAGCATAAAAGCCAAACATCTGTAATTCCAGTGCTCCTCAGATAGATAAGAGAATCCCCATAAGGGCTTGGTTTACAAAGCAGAGAGAAAGAGAATGTTTCAAACAAATTTAAAAGTAAGGATAAATTCCAGAATCTATCCTCTGAAACACACAAATGCACATACCTGCATATATATTTGCACATCACACACACAAATATGCACATGCACAAACAAATATGCCCATTCACATGCAAACACACATGCGCATTCACATGTACACCCATACACACTTTCTTGCATGTGCACACAGTAAAGAAAGAAAGATTCCTGATATAAAATGTCTATTAAACATAATTGATATGTCCAGAAACATATTAATTACTGTAGATCATTCTTCTTCTTCCAAGCATTTCTTATTTCCTCATCTATTTACCAAGATTACTTCATGGGAGAATTCACTGTCTCTACTACTAAAATACTATAATAAGAATTTAGTTCAAAAGAGGTGGAATTCTGGAATTCATGATCAGTTATATTTGTATCATCAAATGAATTTCATTAGATAGAATCATAATAATACAATATGTTAACAAACAATACGTATGATGAAAATTAACATATGGATGAAATAAATCAATGAAAAACCAAATAAATGAAGAAATATTTGATATTCCTTTATAGGAAATATTATATTTTGCTTTATTTTTGCAATAAACATCATGACCACAAGTTGTTAAGGGAATGTGGTGATTTGAATGAAAACGGCCCCCGTGAGCCCATGTGGAGTAGCACTATTAGGAGGTGTATCTTTGCTTAAAAATGTGTGGCTTTTCTGGAGGAACTGTGTCACTAAATGTGGGCTTAGAGGTTTCAGAAGCTCAAGCCAGGCCCAGTGGTTCTTTGTCTCTACCAGCTACCTGCTGGTTAAGATGTAGAACTCTCAGCTACCTTTCCAGGACCATGTCTTCCTGCATGCTGCCATGCTTCTCACTATAATGATAAAGGAATAACCCTCTGAACTATGAGATTGCCTCAATTAAATCTTTTCCTCTGTAAAAGTTGCTCTGATAAGATGGTTGACCTGAGCTTGTGGGAGCTCATGGACTCTGGAGCATCAGATAGGGAGTTGCATGGGACTGACCTCGGCCCTCTGTATATGAGTGATAGTTGTGTAGCTTGGTATTTTGTGGGACCCCTAGCAGTGGGACCAGGATCTGTTTCTGATGCATGAGCTGGATCTTTGAAACATACTTCCTATGGCAAGATGCTTTGCCAAGACTTGATACAAGGAGGAGGTGTTTGGAACTGTCTCAACTTGCTATGCCATGCTTTGTTGTCTCCCATAAGAGGCATTACTGCTTCTGATTAGAGATGGAGGGAGAGAAAATGGGAGGAAGTAGAAGGGAGATGGAGGGAGGGAATGGCAAGAATTGAGGGTGGGGAAACTGTGGTTGGTATGTAGAATAAATTTTAAAATATTTGCTCTGGTTATGGTCTCTCTTAACAAAAATAAAACCCT
The DNA here is from genome assembly GCA_004026605.1 of Ondatra zibethicus. Taxonomy (NCBI): domain Eukaryota; kingdom Metazoa; phylum Chordata; class Mammalia; order Rodentia; family Cricetidae; genus Ondatra; species Ondatra zibethicus. Next base: position 36,004 of record PVIU01013919.1, on the reverse strand, counting down.
AAATAACAGAAAGGAAAGGTTTATTTGGATTACATTTCCACATGACAGACCATCATCAAAGGAAGCCAAAGGAGGAACTCAAGGCAGGTTTCCAGAGGTAGAAACTGAAACAGAGAACTCAGAGGAATGAATCTGCGTATTGACTTACTCTCTCTACCTGGCTCAGCCCAGGCCTACTGTTCAGGCATAGCCCACATGGGTCTGGGCTTCCACATAAATTATCAATCAAAAAAATGTTCCAAAGACATAACTACAGGCCATCTGGGTGAGGATAGTCCGCAGTTAGGATTCCTTCTTCAAGGTGTAGGTTTGTGTCAAGTTGACAAAAACTATTAAGATATTCCATCCTATCCCTTGTCAGCTTTGACATTAAGCCAAGCCTTTTCAATTCTTGTCCAAAGTTGGATTGTGCTAATATCACAATGTAAAACACAGTTCAACTTTTAAATGTTCTACAAACTTCAAACATTTCAACAATTAAAGGTCCAAAGTATCTTTAAAAGGTATCTTTTTTTTCTGAGGGCTCTTGTAAATGAAAAAAAATAAACAACAACAAATTTGGCGGCAAACATTCACATTCTATGAGGGACAAATCAAGGAGCAGTAACAACAGATTAAAGAAAAAGAAAACTTGGAAAGTGCAAAGAGCTCAGTGCTTGCCGTCTGGTCTTCCGAAAGTTCCAATCAATCTCCTAGCTCTGCCACGGCCAGCAAACATAGCTTTCCATACAGTCTTAGGGGTGGCTTCACCTCTGTTCATATACTTGAAGGTTTTTCCAGATAACTCTCTCCATGTTGATATTTCAACTATCTTCCTACAGCCCAGACCTACTTGCCTTGGGATGGCACTGTCCATAGTGGACTGATAGTCTCAATCAACAATTGAGAAAATGTCCTAAAGCTATGCCCACAAAATAATCTAATAAACACAATTTCTAGATTGAAACTCTAGTTTTCCTAATATGTCCAGATTAAAGTTGAGTTGATGCTTCTTGCCCAAACATGAGGACCAGAGTTCATATCCTAATATCTACATAAATGCCAGATGTGGTTCTATTATCTATATAATGCCAGATGTGGTTACATCTCTAATATAAATAGTACCCCCAGGTATAAGGCAAGACCTTATCTCAAAGGAAGAGGCAGAGTATGAGAGAGGATAACACTCAATATCCTCATATGGTATCTATAGATACACAAGATGTGGATCACTACTCATGTATACCTGTGTGCATATACCATACACACAGATATCATAGACAAACATGCACACATGTACCACAAATAAAATAAAGACAAACTCATTTATACAAAGTCAATTAGGAAAAGGAATATTGTAGTCATGAGAGAGTAAATTGTCATATAGTGACTTAGGAATGAAATAGTTTATTACAAACATGTGAAGATGTTAATTTGATGGGAAAAATGTTTAGGGACTCAGTTACATTATAATATAACTACTTAGTATATTTACTGTAGGTAACAATGAAGAATTATATTTCAAAATTTTAAGTGTACTGATAAAGTAATTAGGAAAATTTATCTTAAACATTTACAATTTTGACATCCAAATATGTAATAATACAGAATTTATATAAAGATACAAGAAGAAATGTAAAATAAACACAAATATGTTTCAAATATAAAGACACAAAAATTCAATAGAGACCTGAAATGTAATGTTTATTTATTAAAAACTTGGTGAAAATTGGAAACTTCTAAATTAATAAAGAACCAATAAGATCAAAATATTCAGTGTTTGATATAAAACCATTCACAAGTAGGATTAGAATCAATAAAATATTTTCATGAAATTTAAAATCTATGTATATTTTATATACATAAAATTGTTTTATACAAAATAAGTGAGCAATTGAAATTATAATTATACAAAATATGTAATTCTTAGAAATGCTCATTTATCCATATTGGTTAAGCTTTACAAATAAAGATACATTTATAACCATAGTATATTCAGTAATACTATTTAACATGCATAATCTCATAAAAAAACATTTGGGTGTGAGTAATAGAAAGTTTTCAATACAGCAAAAACATGTTTGCAAAAGTCTCAGAAAGCACAATGTGTATCATCAATAATAAAGGCATTTTTAAAAAATATTATGAGCAATGACAAGATGCTTACATTCACTTGTACTCATCATTTGTCAGTAGTGATGATGGCCCAGCCCTAGGACAGGACAGAAAATAACATAGATATGAGAGTGGAAAAGAAACTAAAATACAGATTAGTAAGTATTGTATTGTTTACATAGAAAGTTGCTACATATTAAAAAATGTATTGTTTTATATAAAGCACAAATGAACTTTTATCAAATTCTTATCAGTTGTTTTTCACAATCAGGAAGATCTCACTGGACTTGAAATCATACATGAACTTTGGTTAACCTGCATCTTGATGTACCTGAATACCTATTAAAGAGGATGCTTTAATGGTGTATCATTTCATCTGACCTCTTATTCTAGAATTTCATAAAGTTAAGAATTTAGGTAATAACTGCTGTTGACATTCAATTACTAGGTTACTCATGAATAAAGTAAGCAAAGATATAGCTAAAATCAATGTAAAGAAATTTTTATAATTTTGATGTTATTAAAATGATATAAATGCATGTGCACAATGCCATTATCATATATTTACACTATTATATGGAGTGATTTTCTTCCTACTGTCTTATGAATTCGATGAAATCTGAATTCACACCTCAATTGGATTTAATTATACAATCCACACGGGTTTTCAAATTTTGCAAGTTCATTGGAAAGTATGTCAGTTACTTTTCTTGTTGCTGTCATAAAACACCATTAAAAAGTGAACTTATAGAGGGAAAAGTATTCTCTCATTTATTGAAAATAGGGTTATAACACCATGATAAAGGAGAAAAAATGGTTTTAAGCAGAGAAGGCATGATGGCAGGAGTTGGGGGACAGTTGCTCACACTGTATCCAAAGTTAGGGACATTGCTGCCATCTTGTTTTTTATTTATTTCATGTCCCAGCACCTGAAATGTTGCTACCCACTTTTTGGGTGTCTCTTTCTACCCCACTGAAAATAATAAAAAAAAACTCATAGAAATTTCCACAGATACTAAAGTAATATATGTAACCCATCACTGGCCTTTTCTGAGTCTCCTTTCTTAGGAAAGTCTGTGTCCAAAAACATTGAAATCAATAAAAACTACCATAGAAGGGCAGAATGAGAGAACCATGTCTTACTCAATGACAGGCTCTCTTTAGAAGGTACAGTTCTTATGACTGTGTCATTTTCATCAAACAAACAGGGGGGTTAGAATGTAGGATTAGAATAGTTTACAACCAGCATCTTTAACGTGCACTAGGTTTACAGTTCACTGATATAGCACTTGCCGTTCCAACATTTATTGAAACAAATACATAGTTTTAAAAAGTTGTGAATATATAAAAATAAGAATCAGGACTTTTACTTTACATAAAAATCAACAATTAACTCTGCTGAGGGAGAATGCCCTTGTACACATTAAAAATTTGTCACTCATATTGATTCAATAAAACACTGATTGGCCAGTAGCCAGGCAGGAAGTATAGACAGGGCAAGCAGACTGGAAGAACACTGAAAAGAAGAATGGCAGAGATGGAGGAGTCACCAGCCAGAAAGAGAGGAAGCAAGATAACAATGCTGCACTGAGAAATGATACCAACGCATGTGGCTAAACTTAGATAAGAAGTATGGGTTAATTTAAGCTGTAAGAGCTAGTTAATAATAACCTCATGCTAATAGGCCAAATAGTTTATAATTAATATAAGTTTCTGTGTGTTTCTTTGGTACTGAACAGTAGAAAGTAGATTATATATGTGCATAAGACTCCAGAATGACAGCTAAGAAGCCTGCATTCTTGGAGCCTATTTTTATGCAGAATGCTTTGCTAAGCCTCGATGCAGGTGACGAACTTGTCCTGCCTTAAGGTGATACAACATGCTTTTTTGTCTCCCGTGGGATACCTGCCCCTTTCTGAATGGAGGAGAAGTGGATGAGTGAATTAAGGGGAGGTGTGGGAAGGGAACAGTAAGAGATGAGGGAGGGGAAACTGGTTAGTATATAAAATAAATAAAAAAATAAAATATATATAAAATAATATTTATGAGGCTAATCCCATGGGCTTTCCACCCACTCTGACTACTGTCTCCTGCTCAAAGACTGACATAGCAGGAGAGATCTGGCTTCTGAAAGGTGCCTTTTGACACCCCCATTACCTCACTCACCATGGCATGCATTTGTCGATGTGCATGCAAATGCACATACAATAATTTTTAATGCAATTAAGAAGTACCAATAATATTTATCCTTTCAAATAAATATGAGGAATAAAGCATTTAGTGAATACAGAGAGACGTTACTGAGGCAAAAGTCATGAAAAACATACTACTGAAAGAAAAAATATTAAGTTTTACATGTTTTGTGCCCCACCACTACAGAAGGTCTCAGGTAAGGTACAGACACGGGGGAAAAAGTGAAATGTTATACAATAAAAATACTAGCATTGACTCTAGTTTGAAATATCCAGAAAAGCAATATGAAAAAATCCATGAATGAATAAGGCAGTGAAACTTTTGTTCATAATGTTGACATCTAAATTACCACAATCAATAAAAAATGTTCCCCATCAGCCATGGCCAAAGCCACAGTAAAATTTGTTCAACAGTTTTCAAACTGGCAGTATTAGAAGCCTCATGTGTTGGTAAAACTGCAGAAAAATGAGTACTCATAATAGCACACTGCATTAGTCACTTTTCCTCCTTCCCGTAGCTAAATAACTTGACCAAAGCAGCTTCAGAAAGAAAAAAATTATTCTGGCTTGATCTGTGCTTGTTTGCTTGGTGAATTTCTATTTATTTATCTTAATTATTATTTTTGATATTATAATATAAGCATAATTATTTTTATTTTTTCTTTTCTTCTTAATTTTACTTTAATATCTATATATTTTGCCATGGTCAGGAAGGTACAAGAGCAAGAGATTCAAACCTGCTCATTGCATGAGCAGCCAGGAAGTAGAGAGAGAAAGACTACTGGGCAATGATTATAAAACTTCAAGCAACACCCTACACCCACCAACCCATTACCATCACCTCTTACATTTTCTATAACCTTCCCAAAAAGTGTCACTGACTGGGAAACAAATACTCTCAAACATGAGTCTGTGGAAAACTTTCAAATTCAAAGCCAGCACTCAGTGTTACAGTTTACTTGGTCTCTGGATTAGGATTGGGATTATTTTCCAAACACATAGAGATGATGATGAAAATAATCTTAAATTTATCAGTCTCATTCTTTTAAAGATTCTCACCTATCTGCACAAAGAGCATATATGCAAATACTGTTTAATTTACCTTTATCTTCCAGGATAACAAATGCCAACAGAGATGTTGATACATAAGCTTGGTATATAATCTTTAAACCCCCTTATAAATTAGACCCTTTCCACTTCAGTTGCTATGGAATTGTGTTTTTCTTTTGTCAACAACTGTCGAAATGAATGACCAAAGTTCTCTGAAAATATTCCTCCTGATCAGAACAGTGCTGGAATGCATCTAGATTTAGAACACTTGCAACCTTTGGGAAAACATTAAAAGCCTCATGTATGACTAACATAAATTCAGTGATTTCTTTCTTATTGCTGTGAATTGTTGTGCTAATCAGCTTCTATGACAAAATACATTAGAAAAAGCTTAAAAGGAAGACTTGTTGGCTTTGCCTTTTAGTTCCAGTTTCTGGTCACCTGGTCCCCTGGCTTTGGGCTCATCTTGAGGCCAAACCTCATGGCAGGGATCATACAGTGGAAGTAGCTTTTCACCATTACTGTATCAGATGTAGATGGCAAAAAGATCAAGGGGAATCAGAAAACTACACCATCAGACAGTGGTTCTCAACCTTTTTAATGTTCCAAACCTTTAATACAGCTCCTTATCTTGTATGACTCCGAACTTCACAATTTTTTGCCTTGTTACTTCATAACTGTAATTTTTCTACTGTTGTGTATTATAAGACAAAAATCTGTGTTTTCTGATGGTCTTAGGAAATCCATCTGAAAGGGCCATTCATCCCTCAAAGGAGTCATGACCGGAAGATTGAGAGCCACTGCCATAAATATGTTGCCAATAACCCATTGTCTTTCACGGGGTCCAACATTTAAAATTTGAATTTAGCTGTCACAGGTCATTAAATTGAAGTTTATAAATTCAACATTCATTTATGATATTAGAATTCTTTTGATTCAATCACATACTCAATGCTGTCTCCGAGAATTCTACATAAAGGAACAAGTCCATGAGCTTTTGAGATACCTTCAGGCTTGTGCAATCCATAGCCCATGGGCTTCAGTTGGTTGAGGAAAGTCATGAATGTGGTCCAACACAAAATTGCCAACTTACTTAAAACATCATGAGAGGTTTTTTTTGTTTTGTTTTTGTTTTTTTTTTTTTATCCAAACCAGATTGATGCTCAGGAAATGCCCCTGTAGAGGCCTGTCAATCATAGCTGTAGTAAAAGAAAGGGATAGTTTGCTCCTAAGAGCCAGTCTGTGTGAGTAAACAAACTTCACAGGATTACTGTTTCAGGAGAATGAAACTGTGAAATAGGTTGCCAGACTACCTCAGGGCTTCAGAGGGATGCTAGTGAAGACACCCATCCTAGATAAAAGAAACTCCTCCTCCTCATGCCTTTCACATCCTCATAGTCATATATTCTTATCCAGAAATCCTTCCTCTCTGTTTACCATTCAGGGATCAGAATCAGATTGTTACAGGCTCCAGCAGGAATCTGCCCCTTTCTCTGAGGCCTATGAGAAGAGATCTTAGGATTGTAAGTAATTAACTCTTCAGTGGCAAGCTATAACTTTCGGTAGCTTTCCGCAGGAAAAGGATGGATGAAAGAAAGAGAGGAAAATTTCATGTCAGTAGACACATGATGAGAAGAAAAGCTTTGAAGAAAGCATAGAGAAGCCTAAAATTGTTTGGAGATACCCCAAAATGTAAGAAGAGCATGCTTTGAAGAAAAGTAGGCAGACTTTTAGAGCTGAATAGCTGTGGTCCTATGAGCTACTGTATAGTTCTAGGGATTCTGGAAGAGAAATGTTAAATATCTCATTGAAAAACCAATTATTCCACTTATGTATTTAGCACAAGTTACAATGAACCTGCTTTCCTAGGGGTAATCTCTTGGCCAGGAGATTGACAAGGCATAACTGGAATGTTAGTTTTCTACCTATGCCAGAAATTCCATTTTCATGAATACAGAAGTTCCCAAATAGGCCTTCATTGCTGCTTTACTACTTGTTACCTGTTGGAAAATTAAAAAAATCAGCAAAAAAGAGAGAGAGATTTAAATAACAGTAGTTAAATGATGATCTCTGGTAACTTTTCTGGCCTACAAATTTCATTTTCCTGCATTGTTCACTTAAGGGATGTGTAACAACAGGCCGCTTAGCCCTGAAATAAACACACAGAAGCTGTATTATTTGTAATATTGCTTGGCCAAAAGTTTAAGCATATTTCTCGCTAAATCATATCCTAAACTAACTCATCTCTATTAATCTGTATATAGCCATGTAGCAGTGGCTTATGTTCCCTGCGTCTGTCTCCGGTGAAGAATCCATGGTGTCTCTCTGACTCTGCCCTTCTCCTCCAATGTTATATGCCAAGCCAGTTTTCTTTATTCATTAACCAATAAAAACAACACATATACAGAAGGACCTCCCATACCATTTCTTCTTTTCTCTTTAAACAAAAGGAAGGCTTTAACTTTAACATAGTAAAATTACATATAACCAAACACTTATCAAGCAATAATTACAGTTATAATATTTATATCTACTTTATTTTTTATTATAACTAAAGAAAACTATAACTATAAATTCTTGAACTCCATCAAAGACTCCAGAAGGATATAATATTACCTAAGTAAACAGAAAGTGCATTGTAAGCAACTTCCAAAACTCTAGAATTGACAGAAACATCTCACTGCTGTGACAGTCATCCAAAGTTTTTCTGTACCTTTGGGGCATTCATCTTCAGCCTACAGGTCCATCGTATCAAGCAGACTTTTCCATGAGGCAGAAAATTTCAAAGATAGTTCTGCCTATATTGGCATTTTGCCAGTCACTTTCTTCTGTATCCTTCAGAATGTCTAGCAGACTCCTTCATGAAGCAGAAACCCCAAAGGAGTGTCTCCCCTTTAGCCAAGTTCAGCATTCAGTTCTCTGTGGATCCTGAATGTCCAGTTCATCTAACAAACTGCATAAGGGGCCTTTTTGATGCCCATCTTCCTCTTGAAGTAGATTGGTGCTGCCATGAGCAGATGTGTCTCACATCATGAAAAGTCCTAAATTTTTAAAACATTTAACTGCCATATTCTGAAGGTCTCTGAAAGATTGAAGAATACAAAATGAACTGAAATATATCTCTATACATCTAGAAAATCTAACTAACATGACTACAAGCATGACTATTATAGATGAGTATCTATTAACTTATATTTCTTAATTATACATTACATTTTTAAATGAGCTACACAAACCCAAAACCTTGATCAAGATCAGAAATACATATACATATAAAAAATTGACATTAAATTTGTATCAATAAATCAAGATCCATACCAATGCAATTATTCATATCTATATCATAGCCCTTTCATATGAAAACAAACATTAATAGGCAATATTTGGGAATATGGGCATAGTTTCTCCAAACAATTTCCCGCTGTTTATTGGGCAAAGTACTTTTTTTTGTGGGATTGTTCACAGCAACCTTTCAGAGGGTCTTGTTCCATCAAACCATTTTAGTCTGAAAGCAATCCTCAGATTCTCACCTTCTGTGAAAACAAAACAACCTCTTTTCCAAAGCAATATATGCTTAGACTCAAATTTTGGAATCAAGTTACATTTATGTTGGTTTAACTTAACAGTCCAAAAAATGAAATTTCTCTCTGAACTTAGCTCCTTCACAATCAAAAAATTCAAAGAAAACACAATAATATACATAATCCAGATTCTCTTTGAATTTTCCATCTTTATGTGGCTTATTCTTTGTTTACTCATTTAAACCTATGACTGTACTCTCTCTTTTTAAAGACATTACTTTTTTTTAAACCATTAAGTTCCTTTCATGATTCTCTATACTCTTTTCCTTCTCTCTTCCAAGCCTACATACATTTATCCAACACCATGACTCATCTGAATTTCTCTTTATTGCATATTCATAATTCTTTATTGTCCAGGAACACCTTTTTAAAATGCTAAGAACTTCTTAAAACTTAAGCTGCACCAATACTATGTTATATAAAGTACTTCTTGCTTGCCCCACCCAGTCCAGCATGGTGGAGCTGCTTGTGCCTCTGAGCCATGCACACCGCCCCATTCTTAATGTTACCATTAAGCAAGCTGCAGTAGTCTGCTCACAAACCCCATCCAAAAGCTCACTCTCCCAAGAGAGCCAGAGTTCATACTAACAGCACTGCTGCCAGGCAGCAGCTGTTTTGAAACTGTATGGCTGCTACTGCTGAATCAGTAAGACCTCTCTTAAAGGAACTGCAGTACACCACCAGCAAACAGCAACAAGCTGTATTAAACTCTTTAATTTTGTGTCTAGAATTCCTTTTCAAGCTCTTGGGTTTTATATAGATTTAGATATCCATGTTGGTACCAATTTGTAGCAGCAGGTCGCTTAGCCCCAAAATAACCACACAGAAACTCTATTATTTGTAATACTGCTTGGCCAATAGTTTAAGTGTATTTCTGGCTATGTCATATCTTAAACTAACCCATCTCTATTAATCTGTATATCACCATGTGGCAGTGGCTTACCAAGTAATGATCCCAGCATCTGTCAGGCAGAGGATCCATAGATTCTCTCTGACTCTGTCCTTCTCCTCCCGTGCTGTAGGCTAAGCCGGTTTTCTTTATTCATTAACCAATAAAAACAACACATAGACAAAAGGACCTCCCGCACAAAGGATTGGTATAATGGCCGTGAATGTGGATATTCTTTGAATGTCAGTCACTTGTGTCTGGATCAACAAGTATGCTGTCTCTGTTTCAAACATGTTATAATGAAGGTAAAGGACAACCATTTGCACAACGTGATAGTAGAATGTTAGCACCTTATTATTTGTTTTTGATTGAAAGAGAGATTGGAAAGTCAATTTAACAAAGAGCTAAATACCTTGAAGACAGTACTAGAGATCTTAAAATTTTGAGATGCCACATTCATTAGAAACTTGCAGAAAGTAGAAAGTTTGCCCTCCATTTAAAGCAATTCAACTGTTTCCTTAATGTGATAGTTTGAATGAAAATGGCTCCCATGTGCTCATTTATTTGAATATGTAGTTACCAGGTTTTGGAACTGTTTGAAAAGGACTGGAAAGATGAGGAAACAAACCTTGTTAGAGGATGTGTGGGTCTTGTTGAAGCAAGTATGTTGCTGTGTGTGGAATTTAAGAATTTAAAAGTTTGCAGCAGTTCTAGTCTCTCTCTCTCTCTCTCTCTCTCTCTCTCTCTGTGCCTTCTCTCTGGGTCTCAAAATGTACAGCTTTCAGACAACTCCAGCAGCATGTCTGTATGCTTCTCACCATGATTATGGATTAACCCTCTAAAACTTTAAGCCAGCCCCTAAATAATGCTTTCTTTTCTAATGGTTGCTTTGGTCATGGTGTCTCTTCATAGAAATAGAACAACAACTAAGATGTTTAAGATTTCTAAAATCACTTTATTTATTTATTTATTTATCTATTTGTTATGTACCAAGTACTTCTCTCTTCCATCAGTCAGCTCCCAAATAAAACATGGAAACTTATTAATTATGAAAGCTCAGTCTATAGCTTAAGCTTATTCCTAACTAGCTCTTATAACATAATTTAACCAATTTTTAATTAATCTATATTTAATCCTGTGAATTTTTACCTTTATTTCATTCTATATGTCCATCTACCTCCATGTCTCATTGTGCCTCCTCCTTTCTACTTATGACCAGAGTTCTCTCTGCCACAAAGTCCCACCTATACCTCCTGTCTATTTGACTATTCAGCCTCATATTAAACCAATCATAACAACAAACTTTCACATAGTGTACAAATATCCCACAAAATATTTATTTATTTGTCTATATGTGTATATATACCTATGCATGCACTCTTCTTAATTATAAGACTATTCCAACTTACAAATTATGGTGTTTGGTTTTATTTTTTAAACCTGAATAATTGTGTCTGAAGTTCAATACCTTTAAGGAGAATAAGAGGAGCTACAAGCAATCTTGTGAATTCAGAAGAGTTGAGTGACAACTATACCCAGGATTCAAGGAAGGAAGGCATGTATATGATCTGAGAAATACTATGATCAGTTATGTCAGCAACACACACATACAGTCAAAGTGGGTCTTTATGTAATCATCTCACTAATTATCTTGTGTGCTAGAGAAACTATCAAAGTTGTTGTTACCTTGTGACAAGTGCAAACAATTTCTTAATATTGCTTACTAGTGATCTGTAACAGAAATTTTTTGTTACCCTAAAGAGGTAGTTTAAAATCCTAGCTCTACTATTCATTTCTATATTTTTTACATTGCCAAATGAAACAGCTAAATGCACCTTACACTGAATTATCATGTGATAAGAAAGTGTGAATTGTGTAATGATTATGAAAGCTTAAGTTGGTGAATGCAAAAATAGTGAATTCTTAAGAATATGATCAGGAAATTAGTATCCCCTTAGTATGAATATTTTGGCAATCCAAAAGACAGATTAACTGAATATTTCTCCTTACCCTTTGTTTTTTATGAGACAGGGTTTCATGTATCCTAGGCTAGCCTAAAACTCACTGTGTAGTGGAGAATAACATTGAAGTTCTTGCCCTATTTCAACCATCTCAAAGTGCTGAGATAAAACACTTATTATGTGATATTAAACCCAGGACTTCATGTATGACATACAGGCACTCTACCAGCAGAACCACATCCCCAGCCCTTTTACTAATACCCTTGTATATTTTGTAACATAGCCATGGCTAAATGAAGGAAAACAGAAGGAGTATATTAGGTTTATATTTGCAAGAACCAGGGTTCCAAAGCTATTTTTAGAAATCCTAACAATTAAATTATGACACATAAGTGATTTATAATTATAGGATTTTATAATTATGATTCCTGACCTTAACTGATACCATTTATTCTCTTTCAGTATGCTGCAATACACATTATATTGCATATAATAATGTCTTCCTTGAGCTCACTATGAGTCCAACACTTAATGTGGGCTGTCTTTTCCAGACTTCTGATACAACCATGTTTAGAACAAGTGTCCTCTAAAATGCATTTTCTGGAAGTAAGCTGACATCACTAACTCTGTAACAGGGAAGGAAGAAAAGAGCTAAATCTATCTTATGAGTCAGTGTATTGTTTACTTTAGGTCAGCTAGAGGATGAATCACTTTTATGAAAGGTTACTATTATGATATGGGATTTCCATCTGTATGCTGTGATTACCATCAATGAATAAAGAAACTGCTTCAAACCTATAGCAAGGCAGAACTTAGCTAGGCAGGGAAAACTAAACTGAATGCTGAGAGAAAGAAGGATGGAGTTGGGGAGAAGCCATGTAGCCCCACCAGAGACAGATGCTGGAACTTTAGCCAGTAAGCCACAGCCACGTGGCTATACACAGATTAATTAATATGTAAGAGTTAGCCAGAAAGAAGCTAGAGCTCTTGGGACAAGCAGTAATTTAATTAATATATTTCCTGTGTGCTTATTTCAGGGTTGAGCAGCAGAAACTAACAAGCGGCCTTCCTACAATAAATTGGCATCCATGTAGCCAACTAAAACTTAAAAACGTAAGAGAGCTTGAAAAGGAATCCTAACCACAAAAATGCAGAGTTTAGCACAGCTTCTTGCTGTTTGCTGGCAGCATGCCACAGCTCCTCTAAGAGAGGTTTTCCTGACTCAGTGGTAGCAGAAAAAAAGCTATGTGGCTTTGAAATGCTGGCCGTGATGCACATGCAACCTCTGGCTCTTTCAGGATACCAAACATTTAAATGGGGTCTGTGAGCAGCATTTTATAAAGTTCTTAATGGCTTGAAATAGAGCTACTGCATACTTGGAACCGGGACAATAAGCATAGCTTGCAGAGGCAGTGAATGAATTTTCACCATGTTTGTGCAGAGCAAGCAGGAAGGGCCATATATACCTTTAGATTCTTAAGAAGTGTTTAGCATTTTAAGAAGTGCTTCTGGTCAGAAAATAATTACAGATATGCAATAAAGACAAACCCAGAAGGAAAAAACATCTAAATGGGTCACAGTGTTGGATAAATGTACATAGGGCTTGGGAGAGAGAAGAAAAAGAGGATAGAGAGTTATAAAAGTAAAGAGCCAGAGTACAGATAGCCATAGATTAAAGGAGTAAAGATAATAAAATAAATATTAAAAAGTAATAGAGTAAAAATAAATAAGCCATGTAAAGATAGAGAATACATAGAGAGTCTAAATTATATATATTATTGTGTTTTCTTTGAACTTTTTTGACTGTGAAAAAGCTAAGTACAGAGAGCCATTTCATTGTATGAGCTTCTAAGCTAAACCAGTGTGTATATTTTAAAGGTATCTTGACCTAAGAATTTGGGTCTAAGGATATATTGCTTTGGAAAAGAGGTTCTTCTTTTCTTTCCACAGAGGATGAAAACCTGTGGATTCATTGCAGGCTAATGTGATTTGATGTTCCAAGACCCACTAAAAGGTCACTCTGAACACCCCTCAAAAAGTTACTTTGCCCAATAAGCATCAGGAAGTAATATGGAGAGAACTACACCCATATTCCCAAATATTGTTTATAAATGTTTGTTTACATTTAAAGGAGGATATGCTACAGAGATTTGCATTGGTTTGGATCTTGGTTTACTGGTACACATTTAAGGTCAATTTTGTTATATGTGTTTCAGATCTTAAGGTATTGTGTTTATCCAGCTTATTTAAAAATGTAATGTATAATTAAGAAATATAGGTTAATAAATAATCATTTATAATAGTCAAGCTTCTTGTCATGTTAATTAGGTTTTTCTAGATATATAGAGATATATTCCAATTAGATAGGTGTTCTTCAAACATTTCAAAGACCTATGGAGTATGGCATTTAAAATGTTTTAAGAACTTAAGACTTTTCATGATGGTGGAAGCACCAATCTACTTCAAGAGGGAGATACATGGACATTGCAGAGTCTACTTATGGAGTTGGTTAGCTATTTGCACAAGAAACTCCTCTTTCCCAGACTGGTTTATGAACTGGACATGCAGAACCCTCAGAGAAATGACTGCTGAACTTGCCTAAAGGTGAGATGATCCTTCAGGTTTCCTGCTTCATGAAAGAGTCTGCAAGACATTTTTCAGGGCACAGAAGAAATTGACTGATAAACTGCCAATATAGGCGGAACTGTCTGTGAAATTTCCTGATTCATGGAAAAATATGCTGGATACTATGGGCCTGTAGGCTGAAAAAGAACTTTTGGTGACTGTCCAGTTAGTAAGATGTCTTTGTCAATTCTATAGTTACAATGAACTTATCATTTACTTAGGTAATATATCATTCTGGAGTCTTTGATGGAATTGAATAATTTATAGTTATAGTTTTCTTTAGTTATGATTAAAGATAAAGTAGACATAAATATTGTAACTATAATTCTTGCTTGATACCTGTTTTGTTATATGTAATTTTACTGTATTAAAAGTAAAACCTTTCTTTTTTATTTAAATAGAAAAGGGGAGGTGATGTGGGATTTCCCTCTGTATACTGTGATTACCATTAATGAATAAAGAAACTGCTTCAGACCTATAGCAAGGCAAAACTTACCTAGGTGGGGCAATCTAAACTGTATGCTAGGAGAGAGAAGAGCAGAGAAGCCATGTAGTCCTGCCAGATACAGATGCCAGAACTTTAACCAGTAAGCCACAGCCACGTGGTGATACACAGATTAACGGAGATGGGTTAAATTAATATGTAAGAGTTAGCCAATAAAAAGCTAGAGCTAATGGGACAGTTATTTAATTAATATACTTTCAGTGTGGTTATTTCAGGTCTGAGCTGCTGGGCAGCTGGGAAACAAACAAGTAGCCTCCTTCACTACTATTGTTTATCTCATAATATAAAAATGGCAGAAGTGGGAAATACAAAAAAGAAGGTTAGCCATTGGGATACTTATCATGGTAGTTTTAATGAGATTGGCCCCCATAGGCTCATATACCTTAATATTTGGTTCCCATTTGGTAGAACTGTTTGATAAGGATTAGTAGCTGTGGCCTCATTGGAAGAGGTGTGTCACTGGGGGTGGACTTTGAGGTTTCAACACCCAAGCCATTCCAATTAGCTTTCTCTTGCTCCAACTTTCAGATAATATGTAAGCTCTCTCATATTGTCCCAAAACTATTCCTGCTTGCCTGCCACCATGCTCCCTGCAATGATGGTAGCATACTTACCCTCTGAAACTCTAAGCAAGCCTCCAATTAAATGCTTTACTTCATAAGTTGATGTGCTCATGATGTTTTTTCATAGCCATAGAAAAGTAACTAAGTTACTTGTTCCTGGAGAGAATGCCCAATTGGGAACTGTAGCTGACTGGCTCAAATTCCCTAGTCAGTTCCTATTAGATATTGTCAGCACCTGATTTGGTAATTGTATTTTCATCTGTTGCTGTTTGTTCTTTTAACTTAGAAGCCTCAAGCTAGGGGACACTCTTCTTTGTCCAGAACTTTCAATCAGGAACTGCAGTTGACTGCCTCGATATATCTTCTCCAGTTTGTTTCTGCTACAGGAGTCGAACATATAATGTGATGATATCTATTTATGTATCTCTCTGTCCATCCATCCATCCATCCATCCATTTATTCATATATCCATTCATTCAACAATCTATCGTTTATTCACCCTTTGTTTCATTTATTATATATTTAAATTCATTCATCAAATCCAAAATTTTCACTATTGCACATAATTCTGTAAACTTTATGAACCATCTGACATACTCATGCCTTTTTGTAACATACAGATTAATGTTTGTCACTGGGATTCTCTGTTATAGACAACAAATGTATGACAAAATCTATGGCCACCATGGTAATTCTATTATCTTTGGTCAGTTACTAGTTTTAAAATTTAGAAGTAAAATTCACCTATGTATCAAATATTCTAGCAAATGTATCTCAGCAAAAAATATACTCATACCCCTTGTTTGTGTGCATGCATGTGTGTCTGTAAAGTAAAAAAGATTATGAAATCTCTCTTTGTTTACTCAAAATTAATACTGATGAGTAAGATTATCACCCAATGTTAGGCAGTCATACTGTAGTGGCAAGTTGAAATGGTGAAGAATGACAAATATAATTGTTACAGCAAACTGGAGTGAACATTCAGAATTACTTGAGATAATTTTCTCTCTTATTTCTTCATCTAAATCTAGAAGTAATTCTGCTTCTTAAGTCTCAATTACTCTACAGACCAAAAGAATAATAGATAATTATTTCTCAAGCCTCCTTTACTCTTCGGTACCAGTCCAAGATCTGCATCCAGCTGCCTGCTAGATTCTTCTACCATGAGCTTGATCTAAAACTGACTATATAGGAAAACAAAACAAAGTTTAGAACATATTCCTTGACCCCCAATAGCTAGGTCTACTATCTAAAGGCAATGTCAGCCACAGCACTATAGGGCTTTGAGGCATGCCACCTCAGACTGGTTGCAAGTTGAATTCTCCAAGGTCCTCGTCATTTGAGTAGCAGCCCACACTAGGTTCTTCAAGATTTTCACTATGGCTTTAATGTGCCCCTTCCTAGAAATTTCAGCCTCACTTGGTTTCATTAAGTTTCTCAGGTCTAGTATGAGATAATGAGTTACAGCTATGTCGAAACTAAGAAGATCTAATCCTAAAAGCTTTCAAAAGACATTTTAGTTATATGAAACTTATTAAATATGATGTCTTCAGAGGACCTTATAGTAATGAAACTGTTTCCATATTCTTAGGTACTATTCTAGTAAAAAATTCATTAATATTGTAAAATACTTGAAGCAGCTAACTTGATAAAGAATCATAATTTATTTGGGTTCGGGTTTTGGAAGTTCAAAGACCAAGATGCATTGGTCCACTGATGTGGCCCCGGTGACAGTCATTGAGCACAATGTGCCATGTGCCATTAACTAATATAAAAGATAATGATCACAGCAGGAGGTGGTGGTCAATACTTTTAATCTAAGCATGTGAGAGGCAGAGAAAGGCAGATCCTTGGGAGTTTGGGGCTAACCTGGTTCATGTAGGTAGTTACAAGACGACCAGCACTATGTAGAAAGACCCTGATTCAAAAAGATGTAGAGAAAGAAAAATAAGAGAGAATTGATGTTCATGTCTTAACGGAAACAAAGACAGAGAAACTGGCATGTCATAGTCTGCTTCGAATGCAAACTTCAAAAAACCTAAAGACTTCCTTCTAGGCATCATCTTGTGAAAATCCATAGAACTTCTTTAGGAACAAATAATCTAACCATAATAGATCTTTAGACAATATAACTGGTATTTACACATAAGAGATGAGGCTCTTAAGTGCACAATGAGCAGAATAGCCTTTGGCCAAATGCTCAAGTCTTCTTAGTTAAAGAGAAACTTGATTTCCCTCTCTACCACCCATTCTCCACTCCTGAATCTATGCTTACAAGCATCCTCCTTTACCTGTTCAAAGACTACCATCCCCTTTTTAATATCAAAGCCTTTTTTCATACAGAGGATCTGACGACAATCATGAAATACATGTAATTTCTCCTCTCATGAAGAAGTAATGCTAGAGAGATGACTCAGAAAATTAAGATACTTTTCCCGTAGGCTGATGAACCATGTTAGATGAATGGGACCCACTTAACAGAAAGAAAGAAATAACTCCTGTAAGTTGTTCCCCAAATTATATGCAAAAATAAATAATTGCAATATAAAAATTTGATGTTATGTTTCCATATAAATGTAGAAAAAAAGACTTTATCTTTACTGAATTACGAATATCACAAGTATAAAATTAGTGACTTTTATTAAGAGTGTAAAGTTAAACATAAGATTCTACAATGTTGGCCAAAATTTATTTGCCATATTTACGGTTTTCTAATGGGTTAACAATAAGTGAGTCTATGTGAAACACTTTTGAATATGTGAATGATAATTTGATGAAATAAGAGTTGTTGTTTGTATATTTATATAAGATATATTAATAAATCCCATTAGTTCATGCATTTTAGCTTAAGGAAAATGAGTAAAAATTTTACTGTTAACAAGTAACTTTGACTTCGGTAGATACAAAGTTCCAAAAAAAAAAAAAAAACCCTCATGCTTTCTTTAGTTAGAATCTCAGATTTAAGCAGAAGGTGAAATTTTTCTAAGTTAACCATTCACTCCTGGGATGCCTCATTTGGAAGCTGAATCCAAAAATCCACCTTCTCTGTGAATATCACTATTTTACTTTTGTCTGACTTTCACAATGGCTTTATAAATAGTGGGTATAAGTCATGTAGATGAAATCTTCAGGTTTGGAAAGTTAAAACTGAGGAAATGGCTTAATAGAGAAAGCACTTGTCAAGAAAATGCAAGTACCTGTTTTTATATCTCTATAATTCACCTAAAACAGGATGTTGTACTGTGTGTCTCTAATCTCCCATACCTACTTAGAGATGGAAGATAGAGACAGGAGGATTGCTGCACATTGATAGGCCAGTAATCCCAGCGAAAGCAAAGGGGAACAAGACACTGCTTCCAACAAAGTAGAAGGTGAGAGCCTATAGAGAGGCTGTCCTCTGACTTTCACATATGCACAGTCGCATGCAAAGGCTTGCATCCACATGCAGCGCACACAAGCATATATGTCATACACAGAAAGAAAGTAAAAATAAGGTACAAATTTTGTGTAATCTCTCTGTGTGTAGGATCATGTGTCTGCATATCTGGTGTGTATATATACAAATGGGTGCTAAATGTAACATATATTCCTCAGTGCTTTTGCAGCTCATATTTTGAGATAGAAATGCCATCACACCTGATTTATGTGGATGCTGGTGTTATAAGCAATGTATCAATTGAACAGTCTCTAGGGCATGTGAAACTTGTGTTTTCTTTTGTTAATTTATTTTGTGTGTATGCGTGTAGGTACTCATGTACTATGTGCATATGTGAAGGACAGAGTGAAAAGGAGATGGCGTTTTCTCCTTCCACCACATGTTACCAGGGCATTGAACTTAGGTTTTCAGGTTTGGCAGCAAACACTTTACAAACTGAGTCATCTCCATGGCCCAAATCTCTTGCATTTTCTTTTACTCAGTATAGTCACACATTAAGAAAAGAAATATCCCAGGGGAATTATGAGGTGATGTTTTTCAAAGAACTAGAGAATTACTAATAAATGCTGGTCTATGCAGCTTCATAAATTTGTGATAGAGATCCTAGTTGAAAAATTAAGCTCATTCTCTTTGAACCTGGCATATATGTGTAATTTTTAAAAGCATTCTATTCCTCTCAGCAGAGTCTAGGAATGCCAAGTACCTGCACACTGGAGTACTCCTGTGTTGGCATGGATATGATGAGGACTGATGCTCCATAGAGTACAAATGTCCTACTGTGACTCATTTGTTTCTCTACATAGAACACAGGCTCTGGGTTAATACTTAAGTCCCTTGTGGCTGAAGAGGAATAGTCCTAAATAGGAAAGATAAAATACTGTAGAAGTGTCATGCTTCTGCCTTCCTGTTCTGTGCTTTTCAGATCTAAAAGACTCCGTATCAGCAGAAAGCATTCATCTGTGGAATTCCAATGTTATTTTACTTTCTGTAGCAGCTATTGGAGCTACACAGTGCTTCCCAGTATGAACACTGACTAAATAGACTTTGAGTGTTAGCAGGAGAAAGCATTTCCTTTACTTAAACCTACAGATGATTCTGGAAGAATTGACAGCTGCTTGAAAGTCACATCGAAGTGAGATATCAGGAAGTCACCTACCTGAAATACTGATGAACAATTAAGTGTCATTCTCACTTTGAAATTGAAAGAATTGGCCAATTGCCTTTAGCTACCTTCCAATAAGCATACTCTAAGGTAACAGTTTAGTGGAATAAGTAGCTACATTTTATTTTTGGAGAAATCCTGCCAATTTGGATGATGAAATAGCCAATGGAACATTATTCTTTGCAAACAACAATGGAAATTTCTTAAAGGCAATAGAACACATTTATAAAATTCCTTTCCTTATGATGTTAGTGGTGCAAACACAATCTTCACAGAAGGCAAACTTTGATTTAAATATTTTGCTTACAATTACAAACTAAGTGATGTTTTCCAGAAGTTTCATCTTCTTGCTTTTTATTTTTTGCTCCTATAAAGTTGTGATAATGAAATCTAGCATACCTATGTGCTATGTAGATTCAATGGGTGGTGTGCATGTGTGATTATAATATAATTTTAATACATATGCAATGTTAAGCTGAGAGTGCTTTCTCACATTGTTGAGTAAAATAGCATTGATCTGTAGATGTTGCTTTGTAGTTGGATGGAAGGAAAAAGAGCATCTTATGTGATGGCATTCTTGGAGAGTGGATCACTTTTTTTTTCATTGCTGCAACAAAATATCTGACAAAAGCAACTT
Organism: Ondatra zibethicus; assembly: GCA_004026605.1. Classification (NCBI taxonomy): domain Eukaryota; kingdom Metazoa; phylum Chordata; class Mammalia; order Rodentia; family Cricetidae; genus Ondatra; species Ondatra zibethicus. The sequence goes on along the minus strand of PVIU01013919.1, from coordinate 15,309 downwards.
AAAAAAGGGAGGGTTTAATTTAGTTAAAAGTTTTAGGGGACAGGCCAACATGATACAGTGGTCAGTGTGAGTCAGCTAGACACATTGCATGCCCAATAAGGAAACTGTTACGAAAACTGGTGCACAGGTCATTTTCTCTTTTTCTTGTAGTCAGTAAGCTCATACCATGGAATTGCATTAAGCATATTTATAGCATGTCTTTTCATCTCATGTAATTCATTATAAAAAAAAAACCCTTACACAAACCCTGGTCTTCAATGCTGTTTTAGATGCTGGCTAGGTGACAATGAACATTAACCGTCATAGCAGGTCATTCAGTTTCATGACACCTCAGATTTCTATTCTGTGAGAGACAAAAACTATGTCCTGTCATGGTAATCAGGAGCATAAAGTTCCTCCGTGTCATTAATGGTGAATGCACTGCAGGACAAGAGGCATAGTGTTCTGCAAATCTTCTGTCAGTGGTTGGAAAGATCATGGTGAGGGAAGAAACTCATTTTGCACCATAACAAAGCTTTTTGCAATCTTAACGATTTTGGGACGAGATGTAAATATTCTTCATAGTGTACTACATTATCTGTTGGTGCTCTGTTATTTCACACAAAAGTTGCAGGCATTCTATTCTGTTTATGGGGGTTTCTTTACTGAAGATATCAAAACTTGGCAATTATCTTTTTCAGAGACTAAAGTATTTCTATTCATTGCCTTGTTAGTTGTATCATTTGGCAGCTTCTTTCAACACACAAAGACAGTTAGTTACAAAACTTCCCTTACTGATGAGATGTTCATCTTAATACACTACTATACACACACACACACAAAAAAAAAACCCTGTAAAACCAAAGGACACAACAAAAACAGCACCAGCAAAGAAAAAGAAAATACAGTATACATTTAGTGGTGGGTGACTTTAAATTTTATGCTTCAAGACTGGCTTACTAGGATAAAATATAATGACAAAAAGTAAAACAGAAAGAAAGTACATATTTTGGATTATGGCTGCATAGTGCTAAACACCATCATGGTGGAGAAGGGATGGCAACAGGCAGGGAGCCAAGATACTAGATGCATTCACTTACAGGAATCAGGCAAAGAGAACATGAAGAGTGGCAAGACTATAAGTGCCCAAAAGTGAATCCCAGTGATTTACTTCCTCTACCAAAGCTCTACCTCCTAAAGGTTTCATAACATTCCAAATAGTGGCACTGGCTGTGAACCAAGTGCTGATACACAGGCAACAGGACATTTCTCATTCAACCCACCCTTGTGAGTTGAATAACTTACACTATTACCCTTGTTTTATAAATCAAGGTGTCTCAATGACCTGAAACTTATTCATCTAAGAGCCCCAAGGATATCTCTGTCTTTGCTTCACTTGTGAAGGAACTCCAAATATGCAACTCCATAACCAATATTTTAAATGTCTGTTTTGAGGACAAGAGTCAAGTCATTCTCAACCAAAGTAAGCGCTTTAGTGACTGAGAAACCCCCACTGAGTATCTTTCTTAAAGTGACCGACCATATGCTTGAACTCCACTGAATTTGGTTCAATCAGAATTATGCTATTAATGACTAATGACTGAATTGACCACAAAAAAGATCATCACAATTAAATTTTAGAAAATTAGTATTCAGTATAATGTGGATAATGAGCTATACAAATGTTAACAGAGACACTTAGTGTTTCATAAACAAGGAAGATAAACACATTTTGTTTGTAAGTTTAAAATATAGACTATTTTCAAAAGGGAAACTTAATAGCTATGTGTCTATGATGGCTTTAGTGTGATTCTTTCCCATAAGCTCAGAGGAAAGAGCGCTATTGGCAGCTATGACTTTGTTGGAGTAGGTGTGGCCTTGGCGAAGGCAGGTATTGAGGTCTCATATATGCTTAAGCCATGACCAGTTTTTCAGTTCTCTTGATCAAATGTTTTCCTTTATAATAGTTTCCATAGTCATGCTGTCTCTCCACAGAAAGAGAAACAATAACTAAGACAGAAATTGGTACCAGGGACTGGGATGTTGCTCTGAATAGCCAGACCAAGTTTTTTGTTTGTCTGTCTTAAAATATGGACTTTGGTTGTTTTCATTAAAAAAAAGTAGTAAAAATCATTAAGGGATGCTTTAAGGACTATACTACATGGAAGACAGTTGTGCTAAGAGTTATTTTAACAGTTATGGACATGAATTAAATTTTAGAGAAGGAGAATAATAATATATCACCTAGAGATTTTCTTTTGAGATTTTGGAGAACAGTGTGGCTGCTTTCTGCCATATTCTGCAGTCTGCCTGAGGCTAAAATGAACAGATTTGAACTAATTCTGTTGGCACAGTATGTCTCAAAAACAGCCTAGTACTGACTATTGCATGGTTATTACTGGTCACTATTAAACAGATTTACAATTAAAATGATCAAGCTGAACAAGGAAAAATATAAAATGTACAATTTGTGGAGAAGTGGAGCACTAGGTTGTGGAATGGAGTTAACTCATTTATTGAAAGAGGTTATTAAATGAAGAAGTGAAATAAAGAAATTGGTGACCTCAGTGAAGGATCCCACCTAGGTGATTTTCAAGTTTCAAAAACAATTAGAGAAATTATTAAAGAAGGATGGGGTGGTGCACATATTTGATACAAATGCTCAGAAGGCAGATGCTGGTGGATCTTTGAAGTTGAGGCCAGCCTGATCTACAAATCCAGTTTCAGGACAAACAAGCCCAGGAAATTAGAGAAAATATTGAAAAGAGAAAGTTGGTGAAGATATAGCTGGGCTAGAAGGCCATGTCCAATACCAGTAATCAGAAGTACCTGGCAGCTTCAATCATGTGGTTCTGGAGTCAAAGATAGAAGAAAGAGGCCATGGAACTTGTCTTTGTGATTAAGAAATACCACAGAGACCAAGAATGTGTCAAGAATGCCTAGATAAGCCACTGTATGAAGCTGTGAAGTTAAAGCATGAAATGCCTTGGAGACCCTAAAATGTTGAGGTAATAGTACCCTAAGGTACTTGTTAAAGAGAACTGCTAAATGTCAATGCAACCAGTCCAAGTGAAAGAAGTATGTTTCAGTCAGCAAAGCTGAAAGGAATTAGAGATCTGAAAAATGTCAGACATTAGACATGGAGATGAAGAGTTTGGAGGTTTCGCAGCATGGTGTTGTATATATGCAAACATAGCACTAAGAAAAAGGGACAAGAGATCCCCAGAGTTCACTGCCAGGCAGCCTGGAGAATCAATGAGCTCCAAGTTCACTGAAAGACCCATTCTCAAAATATAAGATGGACAACAATTGAGAAAGCTATCCTGTATCAACATCTAGGTGCAGCATCAATACACTCCTTTGAATATGAACTTGCAGACAAATATTTATGTACACTCAACACACACACACTCCTGACACATCCACTTACACACACACACACACACACACACACACATACTTTTTTTTTTAAAGAACTAAAAGAATATATCCCTGCTTGGATAAGGTTTGATAACATAAGTAGACACTTCATTGTTTTCTTATTTGTTCTTTTGTGCTGACTGTAAATCTATATCCTAATACATTCTAGGCCACGATGTTACTACTGATTTTCTGCAGAGTCCCAGAAATTTGCTTGTTGAAAGGAGAAGTAAAAGAAGATGAAGTTTTAAGTAAATTGTCCAAAGAAAATGTGAGCTGGAAGACTACCATTATTGTATTTGAAACCGAGTCTAGGGTTAACAGTGTGTTGAGAAATTTACCATTATTGTATTTGAATACAATAATGGTAATACAATATTTACCATTATTGTACTTGAATAATTTACCATTATTGTATTTGAAACCGAGTCTAGGGTTAACAGTGTGTTGAGACATTTTTTTTAAAAAATTTCATGATCTCTTTTTTAAAAAAACACCAGCACCTACTTTCAAGCTATAAACCTTGACATAGAAAGAACTATGTGGAAGAGTCATCACAAGTTATCATGCTGGGCCACAAAACAGCTATGCATGATTGGAAGTGCTTCAAGGGCAAAGAACTCCATTTTCAAGACATGGCCCTCTGTGAAAGAATGACAGTTACATTCATAGAGATGAGGTACTCCTGGGAGCATTTGCTCTCAAGTGCCCAGAGAATGTTATTGCTAATTTTCATTTTCATAAAGGTGTCCAGGGAAGATGGCATGTGATGTTTCCTTTGAGTTTCCCCTGGGCACCACTAGGTAGGGGGTTTTCTGAAAAAGATTTGGTCTGTCATGCTCTCCTGTGCACCATAGCAAATCTGTGGCTTTGTTCTGCACCCTGTGGCCTTGTCAGAGAGATTGTAGTAGTGAGGCTCTAAAAGGCCACCTTGATGTAAAAGAAAATGACATTCACTGTGAATTATATGAAATAATATAAGACGAAGGAATCCAAGTTTTAAAAGGGATATTGGGGATCAAAGTCAAAGTTGCAGTTATACAGAAAAAAGATCAGATTTCAACTGGAAAACTACTTGAGATCATCATATTTGACAAGCCATGACACTATATAATAATTCTGAGTTGATCTCATGGGAGACTCAACTTACTTTCATCAAATATCTATAAAGACACTATGATAGCCAGTACAAGGCCATTACATTAGTTCTTAACTTTTTGGTATGAAACTTGTCTGATAAAAACTACTTAAAGAACAAAAGGTTTTTCTAGGCTCACAGTTCCAGGTACCATCAATCATGACAGGGAAGGTTTGGCATCAGGATGTGGAGAGCTGGTTATGTTGCACCCAGAACCAGGACACAGAGAGTGATAGAATCTGGTGTCCAAGAAGTTTCCTCTCCTTTTTTTCCTTCTTTTTGTTTATTTGTTTGTATTGTTCTCTTTTATTTTTTGATTTCATTTCTTTGAGGCAGGACTCAGGACTTTATTAATTACCTTTGGTGGAACGGAAATTCTCTATGTTGATCAGTTTGGACTAGAACTCACCAAGAGCTGCATTGCTAAGCCTCTAGAGTTCTGGAGCTGGACTCACCACAGGATTTCAGGACAGGGGATGGTATTGTCCAGGTTTAGAGTAGTTCAACCCAACTGAATGAACCTAATCAAGAATCTCTTTCCAACTCATATCAATAAACTCATCTTTCTGTAGATGTTTGATGCTATTAAGTTCCCAAGCAATGTTAAGCATCATGCATAGGATCCCAGAAGCCTGAGTGTTTATAGAATCTATCACTAAGATGTAGAACACATGCAGGTCAGGAAAGTGAGAACTCCAAATAACACTCACAGTTTCCAAGAACCAGCAGGAAAACAGCAAAGTTAGATGGGTCATACTAGACATCAGTCCAGAAAAGAGAGCAAAGGATCGTGACATGGAGATACAAGAGTGTCATGCTAGACTCTTGCATTGTCAGCAACTTCCAAAACTCTAGAATTGACAGAGACATCTGGCTGCCTGACCAGTCATGAAACATTCTTCTGTATCATTGGAGCATCCATCTTCGGCCTACAGGCCTAGTATCCAGCATATTTTTCCATGAAGCAGGAAATTTTGAAGTTACTTTCTTCTGTATCTTGCAGAATGTCTTGCAGACTCTTTCATGAAGCAGAAACCCTGAAAGACTGTCTCACCTTTCGGCAAATTTAGCAGTCATTTCTCTGTGTGTCCTGCATGTACAGTTAAACAGTCCAGGTAAGAGCAGTTTCTTGCCCAAATGGCTAAGAAGTCTCTTTGATTCCCATCTTCCTCTGGAAGTAGCTTGGTGCTGCCAGAAGCAGATGTGTCTCACTGTCATGAAAAGTCTTAAGTTCTTGAACATTTTAAATATCATTTTCTAGCCGGGCGGTGGTGGTGCACGCCTTTAATCCCAGCACTCGGGAGGCAGAGGCAGGCAGATCTTTGTGAGTTTGAGACCAGCCTAGTGCACAGAGCTAGTTCCAGGACAGGCTCCAAAGCCACAGAGAAACCCTGTCTCGAAAAACCAAAAAAAATCATTTTCTATAGTCTTTGAAAGGTTTGAAGAATGCCTATCCATCTGAAATTTATCTCTATACATCTAGAAAATCTAATCAACATGACTACAAGCTTGATTATTATAGATGATTATCTATTAATCTATATTTTTAAATTATACATTACATTTATTAAATGAACTACACAATCAAAATACACTAATCAAGAGCAGAAATATAAATATAACAAAATTGACCTTAAATTTGTATCAAGAAACCAAGATCAATACCAAAGCAAATTATTCGTCTTTATAGCACATTTCCCTTTAAATGTAAACAAACAATTATAAACAATATTTGGGAATATGGGCATAGTTCTTTCCATACTTTTTCCTGCTGTTTGGGAGCATTGTTAATCAGGTCTCTTACGGTGTATCCTGTGTGCTAGGTTCATATCAGTCACCCGTTGGGTGAAGTAATTTTTTAAGGGTGTTCACAGCAGCCTTTCAGGGGGGCATGGTCTATCAAAACAGATTGATCTAGAAGCAATCCACAGATTCTCATCTTCTGTGAAAACAAAAGAAGAATCTCTTTCCCGAAGCAACATATCCTTAGACTCAAATTTTGAAATCAAGATACCTTTATCTTTGTTTAACTTAGCAGTCTATAAAGTGAAATGTCTCTTTGTATGTACTTAGCTTCTTCACAGTCAAAAAATTCAAAGAGAACACAGTAATATACATAATTCAGATGCTCTGTGAATTTTCCATTTTTAGATGGCTTATTTTTTTACTCCTTTTAATCTATTGCTCTCTGTACTCTGTCTCTTTTAAAGACTTTTTAAAAATGATTTACTTCTTTTCCAACTCTCTATAGTTTTTCTTCCCTCTCCCAAGCCTACGTACATTTATCCAACATTGTGACCCACTTAGAGTTCTTTTATGTCTGAATCTGTCCTTACTATATTATGTGTAATTGCTTACTGTCTTGAAGAGCTTTTAAAATGGTAAGCAGCTTGGTCACAGTAGCGCAAGGTGCTGGCTCTGCCTCAATTCTGCTTTTCGAAATGGTGGACATAACATTACTGCCTGGTATGGTAGGAACCACACTTAGCACTTTAACTGTGTAAATGAGCATGCAGCACATAAAACCTAAATATGCCATGCAGAGAATTGTGCAGCCTGGAAATATCTCTGTGTATGGTGGCTGGAATCCGCCATGCTCTCCTGCCTGTGCAAGCCTAGTAGGCCTGATCCTGCCACCTGCCCAGGCGGGGACTACTGAACCGTGGACATGGTCTCAGTTACTTTCCTCCCAGCACTGAGTGGGCACACAAACACTCAAACCCACAAATGCCATTAGCTTAGTGTTCACACTGGCTGCATGGCCAAGAAAGCCACATTTTAAAACTGCATGGCATTTTTCCTGCTATGGCTGAATCAGGAAAATCTCTCTTAAAGAAGCTGAGGCACACCACCAGCAAAGAGCAAGAAGCTGTGATAAACTCTGTATTTTTGTGTCTAGAATTCCTTTTCAAACTCTCTCAGGTTTTAAGTGGATTTAGCTGGCCACATGGGCACCAATTTGCAGGAGGAGAGGCCACTTGTTTTGCTGGCAGCCCAGCTAGCTTACACCCGAAGTAATCACAAAGAAACTCTATTATTTAAAATACTGCTTGGCCCATTTTCTCTAGCTTCTTATTGGCTAATTCTTACATCTTAATTTAACCAATTTAATCTGTGTATAACCATGAAGTTGTGGCCTACTAGCAAAGTTCCAGCACGTCTACCTCTTGTGGCAGTTCCATGGTGTTTCCTGACTCTGCCTTTCTTTCTCCCAGCATTTCATTTAGTTTTCCCTGCCTAACTCTGTTCCCCTGCAGCTCTGCTATAGGCCCAAAGCAGTTCCTTTATTAATTAATGAAATCAACACACAGACAGAAGGACATCCTACACCACAATACTAATTGTAATTGGTCAATAAATATTATGCAAAGAAGACATGAAATTAGGAGTGAGAGATGATAGGATCCTGCAGGAATTGGAGGGCAGTAGTGAGGGGTGGATATGATCAAGACATATTATTTAAGGGAATAAAATTTACATAGAAAAAAATTAAACTTAAAAATTCACCAGCAAATAATTAAAATCAAGTTGACACACTCTGAAGAGCTCACGGAGATTACATGCTGTTATCAATTTCAATTTCACATTTACTCAAGACTTTAGAAGGTTGAAAGAATTTGCTTAAAGTAAGAAAGTGTGAATATGAAGGCCTTGGAGGTAGATGAAATGAAAAGATTCCTCTCCATTTATCACTACAACGTTTTTGTCTGGTTGCAGTAAGTATCTTTATTATAATCAACTTGAGCCTGCATGCACTCAGTCACTTGTGTTTGCTCAAAATTCAACAGAATGGCCTAGAGACAGAACTAGGCTGCTTTCTATACCTGAGCCTCTGAGCTGCAACACTGCATTCACCCTATTCTCCAAAGGCTGGCCTTATGGAGCCTTGCATGTTTCATCAGGTGTCTTCTACTTTCTTGGCATATATTAATCATAAACAAGGGGTTTTATTAGTACATATCATTCATATGTAAATGTGCCTTGTTCATATTCTTCCCATTACCCTGTCTTGCTCTCTTCTCAGTCATGGAACATAAGAAACATTTTAACTTATGTTTTGTCAATTCTGCCCTTTTTGTATTCTGTGGTATTTTGTGACCACAAATATTGTAATACTGTAAGAGTTCATTAGCTAACATAGGAAGCTTCTAAGTCACTAACAAGTGGGTAGTATGTACATTGAATAAATACTGGCAAATGGGTGATTCATCTCTAACACTTTATAGACAAATAGAACCTGCCATTATAAGGTACTCAGGAATGTGTATAATTTAAAACTCAGAAATTGTTTAAGGTGGGTTCTAGCAGACCAAGAATGGTAATCAAAAGTGAAAGCATGGCACACATGCACCAAGAGGTTGTGCCCTTTTCTCCCTTTCCCTCTCCCTTGGTTAAAACTGTTAGAGTATATTTCTAAAGCTAATCCCCAAACTCTGTTCTCTTATATGACCACTGACCCATTCCTAATAGAAAAAAATCATGGTCCATCTATCAAAATTCATTATTTAGTTATATCCAATATAAATAAGGATTTAACAACTCACTCTGATATAGACTTGAGGTGGAAATTCCCTCTGTATTCTGTGAATATGTTTTTTTAACCATTGGTTAATAGAGAAGATGTTTTCGTCTAAAGCATGCCAGAATATATACAGGCTGTAAGATATATAGAGAGAGTGTAGGTGGAGTAAGGGAGAAGTCATGTAGCTAACACAGGAGACAGGCGCTGGACACTTGATGGAACCGTACAGGTAGGCCACAACCACGTGGTGATACAAAGATGAATAGAATTGGGTTACTTTAAGATATAAGAGCTAACTAGAAATATGTTTAAATGATTGGCAAAGCAGTGTTTTAATTAATATGGTTTCTGTAGATTATTTCAGGTCTTGGCTGTCAGGAAATGAACAGTCTCTGCCTAAGGAAATGCATGCCAACATGGGACTACAACCACATAAAACCTGAGAAAGCTTGGAAAGGAATTCTAGACAAAAAATAACAGAGTTAAGCATGGCTTCTGGTAGCTGGCATATATAATTTTTGGATGGATTCTGTTTCCTAAAGGTGAGCAAGACCACCGTAGTTCCTTGAAAAGAGGTGCAGTAAAAACTGCAAGAATTCTTTAGGGAAAGGTGAGTTCCTGATTCATGATAGTTGCACATGAAGAGAAATTGGCTCTCAGAGGCAATTAACATGCCTCTGCCATGTTTGACTGGGAAGAACAAGCAGGAAGGACCATGGAGTTGTTCCTAGCCACACCCAGATTGATGCTCACCTGAATCATCAATGGGTTAAGGGAGAAATAAAGGGAGAAATTAAAGACTTCCTACAATTCAATGAAAATGACCATACAACATACCCAAATTTATGGGACACAATAAAAGCAATGTTAAGAGGAAAGATCATAGTACTAAATGCTTACATAAAGAAGCTGGAAAAGTCCCACACTAGTGAATTAACAGAACATTTAAAAGCTTTAGAATAAAAAGAAGCAAACTCACCTAAGAGAATTAGATGACAGAAATAATCAAATTGAGAGCTGAAATCAACAAAATAGAAACAAAGAAAACAATACAAAAGCCAAAGAGTTGGTTCTTTGAGAAAATCAACAAAATAGACAAATCTTTATCCAAACTAACAAAAACGCAGGGAGAGAATATCCAAATTAACAAACTCAGAAATGAAAAGGGGAACATAACAACAGACATGGAGGAAATACAGAGAATCATCAGGTCATTTTTCGAAAAACTGCACTCCACAAAATTGGAAAACTTAAAGGAAATGGACAAATTTCTGGATAAATATCACTTACCAAAATTAAATCCAGACCAGATAAGAAAATTAAACAGACCTACAACTGCTGAAGAAATAGAAAATGTCATCAAAAGTCTCCCAACCAAAAAAAGACCAGGACAGATAGTTTCAGCTCAGAATTCTACAAGACTTTCAAAGAAAAACTAATACCAATACTCCTCAAATTATTCCACACAATAGAAACAGAAGGAACATTGCCAAACTCTTTTTTATGAGGTTACAATTACCCCGAGACCCAAACCACAGAAAGACATTATTACTAAGAAAGTGAATTACAGACCAATCTCACTCATGAACATTGATGCAAAAAATACTAAATAAAATATTGGCAAATTTCATCCAAGAACACATCAGAATTATCATCCACCATGATCAAGTTGACTTCATCCCACAGATGCAGGGATAGTTCAACATACAAAAATCTGTCAATGTAATCCACCATATAAATAAACTAAAAAATAAAAACCACATGATCATCTCATTAGATGCTGAAAAAGCTTTCAACAAATACAACATCCCTTCATGATAAAGGTCTTGGAGAGAGCAGGTATACAAGGGACATACTAAACATATTAAAGGAAATATACAGCAAGCCAACAGCCAACTTCAAATTAAATGGAGAACTCCCAGTGAATCCCCTGAAATCAGAAACGACACTCTCTCCATATATCTTTTCAATATGGTTTTGGGGTCCTAGCTAGAGCAATGGGACACCAAAAGGAGATCAAGTGAATACAAATCAAAGAAGAAAAAGTCAAAGTCTCACTGTTTGCTGATGATATGATAGTTTACATAAGCGATCTCAAAAATTCTACCAAGAAACTTCTATGACTCATAAACACTTTCAGTAATGTATCAGGATATAAGATTAACTCAAAAAAGTTAGTAGCCCTCCTGTACACAGATGATAAAAGGGCTGGGAATGAAATCAGAGAAACAACACCCTTCACAATAGCCACAAATAGCATAAAATATCTCATAGTAACTCTAACTAAACAAGTGGAAGATTTCTATGACAAGAACTTTAAATCTTTAAAGAAAAAATTTGAATAAGTCACCAGAAAGTGGAAATGTCTCCCATTCTCTTGGGCAGGCAGAATTAATATAGTAAAAATGGCAATTTTACCAAAAGCATTCTAAAGATTCATTGCAATGTCCATCAAAATCCCAGCAAAATTCTTCACAGACCTCGAAAGAACAGTATTCATCTTTATATGGAAAAGCAAAAAGCCCAGGATAGCCAAAACAACAATAAAACAACTTCGGGAGGCATCCTGACTCAAACTCTACTACAGAGGTACAGTAATGAAAACAGCCTGGTATGGGCATAAGAACAGACAAGAGGACCAATAAAACTGAATAGAAGACCCAGATATCAATCCACACATCTTTGAACACCTGATTTTAGACAAAGAAACAAAAAATATCACATGGGAAAAAGAAAGAATATTTAACAAATGGTGTTGCCATAACTGGATATCAACATGTAGAATAATGTCAATAGATCCTATCTACCAGCATGAACAAAATTCAAGTCCAAATGGATGAAAGACCTCAACATAAAGATAGCCCCTCTGAACCTTATAGAAGAGAAACTGGGTAGTACACTTGCACACATTGGCACAGGAGACCATTTTCTAAATATAATCCCAGCAGCACAGACACTGAGAGAAATAATTAATAAATGGGACCTCATGAACCTGAAAATCTTCTGTAAATCAAAGGACACAGTCAAAAAGACAAAACAACAGCCTACAGAATGGGATAGGATCTTCACTAACCCCACATCAGACAGAGGTCTGATCTCCAAAATATACAAAGAACTCAAGAAATTGATCATCAAAATAACACATAATTCAATAAAAAAATGGAGTAGAGACCTAAACAGAGAACTCTCAACATAGGAATCTAAAATGGCTGAAAGACACTTAAGGAAATGTTCAACATCCTTAGTCATCAGAGAAATACAAATCAAAACAACTCTGAGATTCCATCTTACACTTGTAAGAATGGACAAGATCAAAACACTGATGACAACTTATGCTGGGGAGGTTGTGGGGAAAAGGGAACACTTCTGCATTGCTGGTGGGAATGCAAGCTGGTACAACCCCTTTGGATATCAATGTGGTGATTTCTCAGAAAGTTAGGAAACAACCTTCCTCAAGACCCAGTATTACCACTTTTGGGAATATATCCAAAGGATGATCAATCGTGCCACAAGCACATGTGCTCAACTATGTTGATAGCAGCTTTGTTTGTCATAGGAAGAACTTAGAAACAACCTAAATGCCCCTTGACAGAAGAATGAATAAGGAAAATGTGGTACATTTACTCAATGGAGTATTAAGCAATAGAAAAAATAACGACATCTTGAATTTTGTAGGATAATGGTTGGAGCTAGAAAACATTATTTTGAGTGAGGTAACCCAGACAGAGAAAGACAATTAACACATATACTCACTCATATGTTTATGTTTTTAAACATAAACAAAGAAATTCAGCCTACAAACCACAATCCCAGAGAATTTAGACAATGAGGATACTAAGAGAGACCTACACAGATCTAATCTACATGGGAAGTAGAAAAAGACAAGATCTCCTGAGTAAATTGGGAGCATGGAGACCTGGGGGAGGGTGAAAGGGGGGAGGAGAGAGGCAGGGAGGGGAGAGAAAAAAATTTAGAGCTCAATAAAAATCAATAATAAAAGACTGAGTTTTTTCCCCAACTCTTTTAGATACAAACACAACATTAAATTTTCCAAATGTTTTTTTTTTTTCTCTCTTCCTAAATTCTTCACTTTTAGATGTTTAACGCAGTGAAAGTCAAATAGTTGATGATAGACAGGAGATGTTGTGGTATGCTGTTCCCAGATAAATATATCAGCTACCGCATTTGTCCTCTTAATTATTTATATACCAGGTTTAAATTGCTTCTGATAGTATTTATGCTGATAAGAACAAATCTTTTCATGAGAGGCACCTTTCATTGTTGTCATATATCTTCTTCCTTTCTGATGTTCTTCCCTTCTGGAAATAAATATCGTATTCATTTTTTCCATGTGAACAAATAGTTTCCATATATACACAAAACATTGTAAATATGGGTTTTGTTATGTAATATGTTTTAGTGTACTATATTATGTTTGTTGTATAAGCCATGATTTTGATGACAAACAAAACAAACATCTCAAGAAAGAAAAACACAGAAAATAATTACTGTTAACTTGTAGCTAGAAGACATCTTTACAATAAAAAATTTGGATTAATAATACATGTGGTTATGTTTATGATACGTAGACATGCTTGTCAAGAAACATGTACCTGTGTGTGCAAGTACATGTTCTCAGTGTATTTGTACAGTCCGAAAGTTAATGTAATCTGTTTACCTCAGTCATTCTCCTGTAAAACTACAACAGTTTCGTTCCTCACTCTACTTGCTACCCACTATGCGCTATAGGAACTAGGTTTAATACTTAAAAACACACAAACACAGAGAAACACACAAACACAGAGACAGACAGACAGACAGATAAAATGACAGACAGGGCCACGAGGACATCCTTGAAGCAAGAATGCCAGGAATGCCCCTATTATTGAGCTCAGGGGCAGTTTATATAGGGTTCTGGCCATACCCCAGCTCTCTGGATCTTTCTGCTGCAGAATCATCAGAACACACTCCCCTGCCATCTAGGTCTAGTTCTCAGAGTAGCTGCACGCTGCTCAGAGTAGAGGAAAACAAGTTGTTTACAAGAAATTGAGGATCTGGAGTTCCGCTGTCTCAAACATTCTCCACGTTGATATATGTTCTCATTGAGTCTGAATTTCGTTGATTTGACTAGTTTGTTCAGCCAGGGAGACATAGGGCTCTGATGATCTCCACCGTGAGCCCCAAAATTAATGTGTGAAAATATATGCCCAGGTTTCCCAGTGATGAATCCTGGATCTGTATGCTTGCATGACAAACTTGCAGCACTTTACTGAGCCATGCTAAAATCCTGAATGAAAAAATCTTATTCTAACTGTGGTTTTTACACAAAATCTGGTAATTTAAAAATTGTCAAGTAAAACCTGAGCTTAGTAATAACCAGTGTCTGGTTAATCAAAGTCTTCTGAGCTGTGTTTTCACACCAGCCAAAGTTGTCTCAACTGAAATTAGACTGCTAGCTTTTAAGGCTTCAGAGCTTCAGAGCAGGGTCCTGCCACTGAAAATTACATGTGCTCTCTTAGGAAGTCCATTCATCTTAAGAATTTCCAAGAATGTCTTTTTATGGAGAATTTGGTGATAATTAAATGAAATGTGTGTAGGCTGCTTATTACAGTGTAGCATGTGTAGTCCTGGTTTTAGGTTTTATTTTTGTCAAGTGTCCTTACTGCTGATGCTGCTTCTCACCTACTATTCTATTTCTGTTGCATCCCTCATTCTATTCTCAAGCATTTTCTCTCATCTATCTATCTTTTCATTTAACAGTCACTATGAACTTTCTAACTGACAGGTAATCAGGAGGACATCAGTCATGCTGAAAAGAGCAGGTGTCTACTACCATGACGCTCCCTAGGAATTTGAAGTGACAGTTGAAAGAGAAAAAAAAAGGAAGAAGAGAAAAGAAGGAGGCACATAGTTATAAACAATATCAGCAAAACTAATTATCAAGAAAACCAAACAAGAGATATAACCCTAAACAAGTCTATTATCTTCTTAACTACAGATTTTTACACCACACCAATCATAAGGCAGAGGTTGGTGTGGTTGATTAAAAAGGGGAAGAGGCAACATGGTGAAATCTTGTTAAATATAAAAATGGGTCAAATAGAGTGAAAGTCTTGGATATAGTATGCTGACTAGAAATGACTCTTCAAAAATCAGAAAACAAAGACATGCCACTTTTCTGAAGTATGCAGGACAATGAAGTTGACTGGTGACTGTTAGGAGCAGAGGCATTGTCATTGGGGAACTTTGA
>PVIU01013918.1:0-54017 GCA_004026605.1 Ondatra zibethicus | reverse complement strand
CTTCCTAAATAGAACCCCAGCAGCACAGACACTGAGAGAAACAATTAATAAATGGGACCTCCTGAAACTGAAAAGCTTCTGTAAAGCAAAGGACATGGTCAACAAGACAAAACGATGGCCTACAGAATGGGAAAAGATCTTCACTAACCCCACATCAGACAGAGGTCTGATCTCCAAAATATACAAAGAACTCAAGAAATTGGACACCAAAAGATCACATACTCCAATAAAAAAAATGGAGTACAGACCTAAACAGAGAACTCTCAACAGAGAAATCTAAAATGGCTGAAAGACACTTAAGATAATGTTCAACATCAGAGAAATGCAAATCAAAACAACTCTGAGATTCCATCTTACACCTGTAAGAATGGCCAAGATCAAAAACACTGCTGACAACTTACGCTGGAGAGGTTGTGGGGAAAAGGGAACACTTCTGCATTGCTGGTGGGAATGCAAGCTGATACAACCCCTTTGGATGTCAGTGTGGCGATTTCTCAGAAAATTAGGAAACAACCTTCCTCAAGACCCAGTAATACCACTTTTGGGTATATATCCAAAGGATGCTCAATCGTGCCACAAGGGCATGTGCTCAGCTATGTTCATAGCAGCTTTGTTTGTCATAGCCAGAACCTGGAAAAAACCTAAATGCCCCTTGATTGAAGAATGGATAAGAAAAATTGGTACATTTACACAATGGAGTACTTCACAGCAGAAAAAAAATAACGACAGCTTGAATTTTGCAGGAAAATGAGATGGAGCTAGAAAACATTATTTTGAGTGAGGTAACCCAGACAAAGAAAGACAATTATCACATGTACTCACTCATAGGTGGTTTATAAACATAAAGCAAAGAAAACCAGCCTACAAGTCACAATCCCAGAGAACTTAGACAACAATG
Organism: Ondatra zibethicus; assembly: GCA_004026605.1. NCBI lineage: Eukaryota > Metazoa > Chordata > Mammalia > Rodentia > Cricetidae > Ondatra > Ondatra zibethicus. The sequence continues at coordinate 53,119 of PVIU01013918.1, read as the reverse complement.
TGGACACTAAGAGTTACATAGATATAATCTACATGGGAAGTAGTAAGTAGAAAAAGACAAGATCTCCTGAGTAAACTGGAAGCATGGGGACCTTGGGGGAAGATTGAAGGGGGGAGGGGAGAGGCAGGGAGGAGAGCAAAGAAAAATGTAGAGCTCAATAAATATCAATTGAAAAAGAAAGGAAACCAAAAAAGAAAAAAAAGCTTATGAAATATGGAGATAAGACTTACTATTTTTCTTTCCTTTTATACTTAGCTGGATATCATAATAATCTTCTCTCCTATCAGAACGGTAGTCTACTTCTTTGCACTGAATGTAAGACTGTAAATAAACAGAAGACAGCTTCAGCACTGGTCGTCAAATCTCCATTCATAAATCTTTCAAAGCTATTCTTTAAAACTAATGCTCACATACCACCATTTTGCCTCTGAATAACTTTGGAATGGTGCCTTCTACACATGTGCCTTTCATCTTATTTTCCACATTATCAAGCAACTGAAAGAGAAGGTTTGGGCATTAAAAACAAAACAACAAAACACCATTATATTGAGTAAAACACCATAACTTAACAATTTACTTGTAAGTACCAAACGTCAAAGAATTTCTAAACTATAAAAATATTACCTTTGGCATGCAGTTATCCAAAACATAAATCTTTCTTGGCTGGATTTTGTGGCTTTTACAAAAAAATATCTACATGCAACAGTTGAGGTTAACCTTTTATACAGTCTTTGGAATGAATTAGTAGTCTGTAGTGCCTTTAGAAGCATTTTTTATATTTATTTTACCTCTGTGGAAAAGCATGTAAATTGATCACTAAACTTAACTCGTATTGGTGCACACCAAGAGATTAATGAGGTTGAGCCTGCCAACAGGACTGACTGGTTTGTCCATGGGTATTTAATCAACTGATTCAATCCAGCTAGTGCTGCAAAAAAGAAAACACACCTTGCCCAGCCAATCACCTTGAACAACCATTCCACGTCTCTGTTACACGAATCTGTCTTTCCTCAATCCGGGAAGGAGAATGTACTAGAGACTAACGCGCTTGAGGGAGGTGGGTGCAGAAGATTACTGACAGTAATGCAGCTGCCTAGGCCACTGTGCTTGTCCCTTGCTTTGTGACTCCTGTGCCAATTATCTGCTCAGTTAACTAGCAAGAAACCCACTTACAGCTCTATCTGCCCCCTAACAAGTCACTCTCTACTGAGTAGCACGGTCCTTCCCACTGTTTAGAACTAGATGGGCCCTAAACCAGACACATGGTGCACATCTGGAGTCCCAGCACTCTCTGCTCTGGCCTAAAACATCAGTCCTAAGCCAACATCATGAAGACCTCTAGCACTGCCTCAAACATTCACTCTAAGACCCAAGAGTTACTGCTTGAAACTTACCACTCGACAAAGCTCTTGAACGTCGTGTTGCATGAAGCTATCTAATGTTTCCCACCTTTCAAAGAGAAAATGAGTTTCTATATATCAAGGGAGCCAATTAAGAAGCAATCTAGATTATAAACTAAGTTGAATCAGCCACTAGCCTCAAGTTGGTGTTCTTTTTTTAATTGATTTTTATTGAGCTCTACATTTTTCTCTGCTCCCCTCCCTGCCTCTCCCCTCCCCACTGTGGTGTGTAAAGATTATCTTGGGGGACTGTCATAATTCAAAGATAAAGTTGAATTTTATCAGCAGTCAGCTAGAAGAGGTGGTATATACAAGATAAATATACATACACTTCAAAGCTACACACCCTTTGCTGAAAAGCGAAGTGGTGACATTTTTTTAAGAAAAATCAAAAACAAAGCCTATTTCCTCAAAGGGGAAACAGTGCACAAATACTGGGACGACTGTAAGCCTGCCTGAGCTGACTCACACTTGACACGCTTGTCCCTTACACAGAAAGCAGAAGGGAGGTGGATTGCTGGTACACACCCAAATGACTTGGTGAGCTTCTTTGTTCCAACGGGCTTGTCGCTGTGCTGCAGCTCATAGAACACTCTCTGCAGAGCCAAGGGGACGCTTTTGGAGGAGTCGTCGCCCTCTGTGGGCATCATGTACACAGCCTGCAAGAGAACAGCTGTCAGCTCTATTATCATAAGGAGGAAGACGGTGTGCTAGGGGTTCCTAGCTATGTCCAACTTTGAAAAACCATCCAATTGTCTGTAGAGACAATTTAGAAAACACAAAGGAAAATAAAAAAAGTCACCAATAGCTCACCAACCAGGCAAAAAACCTTGTTCATTTTATGCCACCCCCTGGCCCTGGACAGTACAAATTTAAACTTGCCATTATTTATGAACAACAACAACAAAAATATGATGAAATGTAGACGGCACCCAAGCTACCACTTCACACAAACCCATCTCAGTCCCCTGCCTGGCAGAGAGTGCAAATGAGATCCAGAAAGTCCCATCAAGAAGAGCCTTCTCCCTGTACTACTCCATACTGTCTACACAAATTCTTCCCATCAGAAAGCACCACCCTCCATCATTAGATTCAAACTGCTCATTAGTCCATGTAAGGTGCAGACCTACTCCTGGTAATCCCAGCTATTATTATGGAGCTGAGGCAGGAGGATCACAAAGGCTATAGAGTAAGTTTAAAGTCAAGTCTAAGCAACTTGAGTAAGACCGTCCCCCTCCTTAATTTGTTTTTTAAAAAAGTGGGTGAGGCTGGGCGTGGTGTCACATTATCTTTAATCCCAGCACTTTCTAAACAGCCCAGGCAGGCGAAGCTCTGGCAAGCAGATCAGTTCCAGGACAGCTAGTACTATATAGAGGCCTCACCTCCAAATAAATGAATGAGAGGGTGTGAGGGGCCTGGGAATACAATTTAGATGTAGAAATATTAGTCCTAGGATCAATTCACTATTATCATTATGGCGTTTGTATTTTTAAAGCTGATGGCACTAGTTGGCTTCAACAGCAGGTGTCCCCTGACCAGAGACTATAAAGGCAGCCTGGCAGGGCCTGCTCCCCTCCCTGGAGAAAGGGCTGCAGTCCAGGAGGGGGAGAACTCCTGCTGATTACTCTATTGGGCCTCTGACATACCTTACAGAACAGAAGGCAGAAAGCTAGAGAGAATAGATTCATTTACCTTTCGTAGTTGATTTGTGAAAAACAAAGTCTGCAGCAAGCTGTTCATGTAACACGTAGCTCCCTGATTCTTTAAGCCGACATAGCCCGTATGCTTCTTCGAGTCCCACCTGAAAGATAAGTCTGAGCTTGAAGGTCCACTGGACAGTTGGTTTCTAGTCAGTTTGACCCTGGCATTGATGAGTGTCACTGTGCCATGCCATCATCTGTTTCTAGCATCCTGGCAAAAGAGCACGTTCCACACAGCATTCCTCCAGCACTACACTATAAAACCGAGGCCTGACTTCAACGTCACACATGTCTGTTCACTGACATGCCTATTTCAGAATTTACCTGTCTGCTAACAGGACACAGCACACCTGCCACTGATAAAGATGAGCACTGACAAGACACTGGGGGTACCCTTTTACATTTATATCAAATGTGATTTCAGAGATAGCTTATCTCACACACACATTAGGAATTCACATATATGATCATCAGCAGGACATGTTAAGAGCTGAACACCCCATCCCTGCTGCCAATTCTGTAGAAACACATATGCAGGAGGAAGACAGGAATATATATTCTGAAGTTTTAGAATGCACTTCTAAGCACCGAGGACTTTTCCTTTTTAATAAGCTATTGGGGTGGCTACTTGGAGAGACAGTGGTCTGAGTTACACCCGAGGTATCCTGGACCCATGCGGTAACGGAGCCAGATAAAAATCTACCGTACAACAGAAAACAACTTCCTCTAGCCAATCTAATCTCCCTCTTCCATACTAACAAGGAACGTGAGCCAACACTGTCAGTAAGGATGACAGCTACAGAGCTGGGCCAATGGCCCAAGTTAGAACCTCACACGTTCCCTGATTCCCCGTGACAGGTTACTCTTCAAAATAAAAGCAAATCCCCACTGCAGTAGCCATGGATGTGAGGGCTTGGGGCTTCTCTACTTGTGCCCTTCCTAAGATTGCAAAACCATCTAGTCTGCTGGCTGGTTACATTCAGAAAACTCATTGGTGACCACAAAGGAACTGCCAACCAATCTGTTAAGAAGAGGGTGTGAAGCAGGCAGCTATGATGTGTTGGGGGCTTACTGGCTGAGCACATCTCTTAAACATACATATACTAATATAAATTCTCACTCAATACAGTACAGCAGTACCCAACTGAACATAACTTACGCAACTCCATGGGGAGCATCCGCCTGTACAAAAACTTCAAAGGTGACTTTATCATCGTCTATAAATCCTTTCTCAGGATCAGTCACTTCCTATAAAATAAAAATATCCAACTTACATTAAGAACATATATACCTACTTTATTCCAAAGAGACAACTGTCCTTGTACTCTGCACTCAATAAAGCACTACTTCAAAACTGAATGGAGTACTTCTTTAAAGTTCCCACACAGTTGTGCTCCAGTGTGGAAATGGTCCGTTTTATGTTAAGCATGAACTCGGGGAACTCTGCAGAGGTGTTCAGGGTTTGGTGCCACAGCCTGGGTGAGACACCACCCACTGCCACCCCCACTGCAGAAAGGGGCCCTACTGAGGAAGGTCACGAAAATGTGCAATTACAGGGGCTGGAGAGATGGCTCAGTGGTTAAGAGCATTGCCTCCTCTTCCAAAGGTCCTGAGTTCAATTCCCAGCAACTACATAGTGGCTCACAACCATCTGAAATGAGGTCTGGTGCCCTCTGCTGGCCTTCACACAGACAGAATACCGTATACATAATAAATAAATAAATTTAAAAAATAAAAATATTTACATAAAAAAAGAAAATGTGCAATTACAAGTTCATACTTTAGTGGACTGGACAAACAGCTTAGTGCTCAACAGGTTTGCTACTCTATCATGAGAGCCAAGAGTTTGGAGCCTAGTACCCACACCTCACAAATTCTCATAACTGACAGCCTCCCCAGGCCTCTGTGGGCACCCTCACACACACATGCCCATATACTCACACATAGACATAAACAGTTTTTTAAAGATATCTTAAAAGGGGCTGGAGAGATGGCTCAGCAGTTAAGAGCATTGCCTGCTCTTCCAATATTGTATACATAATAAATAAATTTAAAAAAAAAAGATACCTTAAAAGTTAATACTTGAGATGCTGCCAGGTGGTGGTGGCACACGCCTTTAATCCCGCACTTAGGAGGCAGAGGCAGGCAGATGTGAGTTGAGCCAGCCTGGGCCTACAAAGTGAGTTCCAGGACAGCCATAGCTGTCCCCCTCACTTCCACCCCCCCCAAACAAAAACAAAAACAAACCAAAAAACAAAACACAAAAACAAAAGCCACCTTATGCTTGAGTGGCCAGTTAGATGACACACTAAGTAGAGGTACTTGTCATCTAAACTTGAACTCATGGACTTGAGTTCAATCCATGGAACATGCAGAAATTTGCCACACCATGGTATGTGTGTGCCCACTCAGTATTTGCACACACAGATAATTAAGTTTGCATATCAAACACACATAAGACAGTAAGTAAAATTTTAAAGGTTGCAACTTGAATGCCTAATGCCAGAAAGCCACATCAACTTCCAGATACCTGCTCAACTCACAAAGCAAGATTTTTGAGAAGTGAAAGAACAAAACTAGCAATAACAGTTGGGACACTGACACTAAATACTCTGTCACTTACACTCCAGGCCATAAAATTAGAGAATCCCCAGTCATTCTCCTTGTGGAAGAACAAGTGACTGATTCGACGGCTGAATGATTTTTCATCGTCCCTGTAATTTATTATCTTCAACACTGCTTGTGCATGACAGGACCACGACCTATTGGAGGGAGAGGGAAAAAAAATTCACCCAAGCCTTAGTTGACACATTTAACTGAGAGTCACACATTTTTTAAAACATCAAAATCAGCAAATGAAAATCTACCTTGGATAGAAAAGAGGGATCTGAGGACACAGCTGCAGTGCCTAACTCATGATTTTATTATTTGGTGACAGTGTCTCACCATGTGACTCTAGCTGGACTAGAACTCAGGGACTCTGCACCATGACGCCTGGCTTGTGATTTTATCTGTTAACCCGTAAAATGTTATAACTAAGTATAAAACACAAGTTCCTAGCTGGACAGAGGTGGTGCATGCCTTTAATCCCAGCACTTGGAAGGCGAGGGCAGGCAGATCTGTGAATTTGAATACAGCCTGGTCTACAAAGCAGGTCCCAGGACACGTTCCAAAGCTACAGGGAAACTGTCTCGAAAAACCAAAAATCAAAACACAAACAAGGTCCTGAACTTTTAAGAATCAGTTTTATGTTTTATACAACTGTGGCTGGGCGAGGGGGTAACTCGGCAGTAGTGGTTTCATGGCATATACAAAAGCCATGTGATAGGGGACACAAGAATAAAAGAGTTGGTGAGCAAAATGTGATAGCACACACACAATCTCTAGCACAGGAAGCTGAGGCAAGAGGATTATTCTGAATTCAAAGCTAGCCTGGACATCAAAGTCAATGAAAGTAGATGCATCTCTGCATTCTACCCCACAATGCACTTCTGTTCAGTAGAGCCTGTGCCTGTACCTTGGGGTTCCTGCACACTTGCCCTATGGATCAGGAGAAATCAGGCCAATGGGCACGCAAGAGGGTAGTGCCATGACTTCCAGTTATGCAGTCCAACCTGAGTACCAATTTACTGCCAGAGACAAGCTCAGTTGAAGGGGGAATGTACTCCATACTCCCTACCAACCCTCTCCAGACTGTCCTCCTGCTGTGCGTGAGTTTAACACTGACAATGCAGAATATGGGTTGAAGGGAGAGCTACAAACCACTGAGAACAAAACAAAGAGGTCAAGTTTGAAAGACTCATAGAGTATGATACCTCTCTTTCATATCAATTGAAGGACCTCAAAGATTTTTTCTTTATTTCTTAGTTGCTGTAACAGGGCCTCCTGCAATCCAGGCTGGCCTTGACCTGAACCTCCTGCCTCCACTTCCCAAATACAGGTATTAAGACAATTTTACAATAAACCGCCTTTTAAAAAGTTATGACCCAAACTTTCCCCCTAAATAGGCCCAATCCATCTAAAGCGCTAACTAATTGCTGTGACTTGTACTTTCCAAATAGGTACAGGCCATCAGGAGCAGACGGGCTGTCAGGGTGACAGACACACTTAAGGCATCTATCTGCTTACAGGGAGAATGGAATAATTACTCAGTGGCTGGCAGAGTCCACGTGGCCCCAGCCTCTCCAGGCCACTGGGCTCTAGCACAAAGCCTAGTTTTATGATATAGAATCAGGGCTGGCTTTAACCCAGTAGTAGGTGATTATGTAACGAGGCCTTAGGTTTCATCCCCAGAGCAAAAGGAAAAGGGACTGCATAGAGTTACGGAGAAGCTGAAAATAAAATCGAGTAAGATGATGGAGCTTGGCTTCCAGAAATCTGTGCATTTGTAGGTGCATCATTTAAACTCTTACGTGGAGTCAGATTCAGCATTGCACTGGAGAAAGAATCCTACGCTTTTTTGGTGTGGTCTGTCTGGATAAAAGCGTGGCATCACCATAATCTTCCATGGCAGATTTCGCACAAAACACGGAGGGCTAAGGACCGACTCACTCAGTCTGCTGAAGCGCTCGACAGTGAACTGAAAAGTTGCCTCGGAGCGCCAACTGGTGTCTGCAAGAAAACACACCATCAATCACAGAGCCAGGGCATTAACCATAAGAGCACAAACACTGTAGTAAACTGCTCTACAATATCTCAGTCCAAGTGCTGAAGCCTCTGGGGGAAATGATAGTGTCGTTTTCAATTTATGAAAAAGCTATTAAGGACAGTTTCTGCATGGCTGGACTCCTCACAGAGGAGCTCACTCACACACACCTGCCTTCCCTTGGAGAACCAAAGTTTAGGGGGTTGAACATCTACTTCAGTGTTCACTCCCAAATCTGGGCATCGAGGGGACAGACTTGGGAGGGAGGGAGGGAGGGAGGGAGGGAGGGAGGGAAGGCTTGTATTTCTGTATATAAGCAAGACTCAGAAAAACAGGGAAGATATGAGCCTTGGACTGAGACCTGGGAGGAGGGCAGCTGGAGAGACCAGCCACTGTGCTAGGAGCACAGCACATGGAGACAGCTAATACTGTCCCTCAGCTTTGTCTTTTGTGAACATGCTGGATCCCTTATGGTAGCAATTTATTTATAAAGAAATAAAGATCTTCCCAACATTAGCAAAGGAATAAAGGTTTCTGCCCTACAGTACCTCCTCTGGTCAGGGGTTCAGTGTGTCAATCAAAAATGTATCATCTAAAATAATGGCATCACTGACCCATCAGTGGTCAGAAAGTTGATGCAGCCCCAGTAATGTCTGATTGTCTGCTTCCCAGGCTACACCGAGGGAGCAGTTTTTCTCAGCCCCTCTGCCAGCTGCCACTGACAAGCATCAGTAAAGCAAAACAAAAGCTACGGAAGACCAAGGGACTGCAGAAATGTCTGAAGGCATCACTTTCTGTGCTTGCCTCTCTGCGGAGCGGGAACAGCTCCCTGAAACCACCTCCCCCCTCCAACCAATAGAATCAGGTATTGACATCCCTGAGTGCTGGGTCCCAGAGCATGACTCATGAGGAGCATGTTAATGAACAGGGACACCCTGCCCCCTTACATCCCAGATTGCTGAAGGCCATCATAACAAAGCCCCACAACCCTTCCATCTCCAAACTGCACACAAAATGAGTTTGTGGAATCATCTACTTCCAGATAGACTACAGTTGCTAGAAGTTTGCAACTACCTGGGTCTGTTCTTAAGAAAACATGTCCATCAGTCCTCACAGAGGGTATTCTTTACAAAGCTGTCAAGAGTCCACACTCTGATTTCCCCACCCATTTGCACTATGCACATCCCGGCTCCCTCAGTCAGGGCAGGACACTAAAGCAAGAAGGGCGGCTCCAGGAAGCTGCAACAGGGAAGCTGACGACTGGCCTAGACTGCCTAGTCAGCTGTTCCTACACCTCCTTGAAGGGGAAAGAATTCTGCCCATGATAATGCCGAAAAGGACTCAGGAGAAAGTTTGCCACATGCTTTAGTGAACATACAAGGTGTACCTGAGCTACATTAATTTCCACTTTATGGGTAAGGAAACTGAGGAATAGTGACATGAAGCATGTTATAAAGTGGCAGCGAGTCCTCAATAATGTCCACCACCTATGGCAACACCAAGGACAATGATGGTGCGCTCTACAATAAAGCTAGCCTATTTCTGCAATTTAGATGTATAGGGTTACACTTTATAGCCAGAAAAACTGAAGCATACTGTGATTTGCATTTTGTTCTTCCATCCCATACATTTAAGTATAAAACAGTGGTGAAATTTACACTGACATGTTAATTCTTTTGACAAGACAGAACCTGGCCCCCACTTCACTAGTCTGCTTCATTACATGCCACAACGGATTTCTGCATTATACTGAAGGCACATTCTTAGAACAGGCTAAGGAAGTTGAAACTTCTTATGAATAACTTGAAGGCTGGGGTACAGTCCAATTGTAGAGCATACAGCTGACATGGGCAAGCCCCTCGGTATTCACACCAACATACAAATGAGAATTTATACAAATGCCAAATGAAAAGCCTAAAAGAAATATGAAACCTATCTATGACACTAAAAGTCTGATTACCCATCTATAGGGAATTATATGAGACTGATCGACAAAGGTCTTTACCCAACAATGGATGAAGCAGTATGTGGATTCCAGATAATTTAAAAACAGAAACCAAGTCTGTGTGAGTTTAAGCATTTCAAAGTTTTTTTGCTTTTTATTGTTGTTTTAACACACAAGGGATAATCAGCATAAAGGACATAATATTGGGTCCTATATGATCATTCAAACGGAGACAGCTGGCCTGAGGCCACTGTGTCCCTTTGATCACAGCTACAGCCTTCCTTTTCTCTTGAGCACGCTAGACTCCTTGATAACCCACTAGCATTAATCCTGCCCCAGAAACTGGGGGGTGCCAGCTGTACTGCCTGTCCCAAAGCTCCATGCTCACTACTATCTTATCTGCCCAGAGCAAATGTCAATGAATTAGACTGGGCTTCAATTCTGTAGAGAAAGCAAGACAGGACATTCCAAGCTTTTAAAGAGACTAATTTCTCCAAAAGGTGGCTCTAAAGTGATGTTTTCTCAAACCTCTTACATTTATCAGTCATTCTCATAAAATGTTGTACATCAGTTCATCTGATGAAATGAGTTGTTTCCAGATACCTACAATTTAATCTAAGCTCCACAGAAATCTTCAGAGCCTACACATTTGCTCTAGAACTTTCTTAGTCGTCTAAGGAAAACCATACTTGAGGGAATAAGAATAGATATGATGAAAAAGGACTTGACCATCTCATTAGTCTGGTAGCAGGACTTTAAAATGTTCTCTTCCTCACCTAAACATGTTCTCCATAGATGTCTGAATGGCCAAGCTGCCGAAGTTCTTACACAAGAGATGTCTCTTACTCAGAAGGACCCTCAGCACAGGGAAGTCACTCATCATTTGGTTACAAATTGGCCTAATTAAATCCAGTATTCTCTAAATCATATATCCTAGTTTGATGTGCTTTTAAAAGATTTAAGTAAAGGGGTTCAAAGCCAGAGTCTGGGGAATAACTAAGAAACCCCCCTGTAGAAGCCAGCTTAGGCCTGGATGGCTGAGGCATGCATAATGCAGAGCTCCTCAAAGTTCTGACCCTTGCCACATGACACATACAACTCTATCAGTATCACTTTACCTCCAGAAAAGGTCACCCTACGTTCTGCTCCAGAGGCAGAGCCCAATCCTCCTATGCCTTTGCCATGCTGTGAAACAGATTTAGGCCCTGAGCCCTCCCTGAAGACAATTTCAAAGCCAAGCCAAGAGGGCTGCTCTGCTTTTTCCATCTGAGACCCCAGACTTGGGGCTTCTACTTTCTGGTCTTTGTGAAACAGCCTGGGTATTTAGTACTAAGAATCCAGTACTATTTGCCCCAAAGTAAGAGAATTCTGACTCATAACCTCTTAACCATGATTCTCAACCTAGGCCACCCCGGCCCCCAGGAGACACTTGGTTGTCTGTTTTGACTGCAGGTAGAAGGTAGGGTTCAGAGGGTAACTGTCCTCTTCTACTACACAGAATAACCCACTGTCTCATAGCTCCATCTGTGTCTCCCAGACACTCGAGTAAGAGAGGAATTGCTTAAAACAAATTGCACTGGGAGAGCTGATGGGGAGGGCTTGCTACTGGTCTACATACAACTCAAAATTGACCCCAAATGCACACCTGGCACCTCTACCTGGCCACCTTCCCAAATGCACTCTCTGAACCACTCTTGGCATCTATGGTGTCCAAAGTGAAACCACCAAACGCCCAATAACCAATGAGACCACACCCACACCGTTGCCCTTCATCTACAGTGGAAAGCGCACTCCACGGGGAACAAAGCAGCGGGGTGTAGCCCACGCCTCTTTACCTTCCTCAGAAATTGCCTCAGCCAGCTGCCAGGGGTAAACCGCACTGTGAGAGAACTCTCAACTGCGGCTGCAGTTTCGCATGGAGGCTGAACTTTTGGCAGGAGGTCTGAACAGCAGTCCTTCTGGTGGTGCAGCCCGTGCCTGATGGTTTCTTTCAACTGCCCCGTTACTCCCCTGGGAAGGACACAACCCTCATGAGGATTGATGGACATGCTTGTACAGAACATGGTTTCAAATTACACTGCAAGATTCCAGGGGCTGCATAAAGCAATTACTGGCTGCTCCCTTCTTAGGACTTTGACTTGCAAATGTTACATCTCTTAAGATGATATAAAGAATTCTCAAAGAAAAAAGCAATTCCCTGACACAAAATGCCCATGCATATACATATGCATATGCTTTTCCACAGGGAAGCTACAGAGAAAAGTGAGTGGAAGAAGTATAGGGCCCAACGCTTGACTCTCACTTCGCCTAACAGGAGTTGGGAGGTGTTCTCAATTGCAGTCGAATGATAAGACACTAAGGTGGGAATGCAGTAGAAAACCAAATCCCAATACTGAAAAGTATCTTGCTGCAAATGAATGGGAAAGGAAAATACAGTCTACCTGGCACCCTGGATGCTAACAGTGGCTGGAAACCTGTGGGCATGAGCAGACACCCATTCACTATGAACCTCTGGATTTGAACCCCCTTGCCTAGGCTGAGGAGAAGCAACTTACCTTGAAATTTTACACAATCTTGAAACCCAAAATAAAAAAAGGATCCTAATTGCCCTCAGATGTAACTTCCTGAAAACTAACTACTCTAAAGACTAAAGTACTCAAGAAAAAAAAAAATACAGATGGATTGTGTTTCTGTTAGCGCTCCACGGCTGTGCGTAAGTGAGCAGTACTTACCGTCCTCCATGTCTTCCTCCGCATTGCTGTGCCCATCACTCAGGGCTACATTCCCATTGATGACAGGGTTCTGAGTAATTCTTGGTGGGTCATCTGTATCTCCAGCTTTAAGGAAAATAAAAAATCTCATGAGTTGATCTACATAGTAGGACTAGATGTGCAAGAATATATTTATGTTTTTGATAATTTGTAATCAATAAATTCTAATTATAATGTAAATTTTCAAAGCATAAGGGCAGACAAATACTGGCTACATCACATGATACTCTGCTCCATCTGTGATTAATGAAAGGACTATTTGGTATACCTAAAATGCTTATTTGTAGTGTTTCTTATTTACTCTTATTCTGTAATGGCTAATGGCTTAGATTAAGAACCTTTACATAACTGATGAAGTCATTTTACAGTAAGCTTCCTACTAATTAAAACTTAATCCTCTAAGGTAGGACTGTATGTCTTTTTTTCGAGACAGGGTTTCTCTGTGGCTTTGGAGCCTGTCCTGGAACTAGCTCTGTAGACCAGGCTGGTCTCGAACTCAGGACTGCAGGTCTTTAGAATTCTTTCCTTGCATGCAAAGATTCCTGGATCCCATACTTAACACAAAAAAATAAAATAAAACAAAATAAACTTTACCCAGAAATGTAGAGATGGCTCAGAGGTCCAGAGTATTCTCTACTTTTGCAGAGGACCTGAGTTCAGTTCCCAAAACTAACATGGCAGCTCACAACTGACTATAGCTCTTAGTTCCTAGGGATACAATGTCTTCTAACTTTGTAGGTACCTGTACCCACATGTACACATATAACCAACCGTGTCTATACACACACAAAATAAAACACATCTTTGAATAAAACCCTTAACCCTACAGACTACTTTCTTGGGCTCACTAAGGAGTAGGAAAATGATGCGCTGCTTTCAGGTCTGTCATCATCCTACCTCCTAAATGCTAAGACTACAGCTGGCACCACCACTGCTGGCTAACCGCAGGGTTCAAGCAGCCCATGTACACCATCCCAAAACACTGCAGAAGCAGCTCAAGTCCACAAATGCTGCCTCAGGTTATCCAGCAGCTTGGAATTTTTCCTAAAACACCAAATACCCCAACAGGAAATGTACCTTACTACATGCAGGAGGCATGCTTTCCTGAACACCTAGGTAGCTGTGTGCTGGACCTTCATGATCCCAAGTCTTAATGTCACTGGGATGAGCGCCCCCCCCCGCCCTGCACGCTGGTTCAGGACCACGGACAGAGCCGAAGTAAGGTTTTGTTTGCTTGTTTGTTTTCCCCCAATTTGGCTCTCAAACTGCAACCCTCCATTTGGAGCATGAAAACTCTCCAACTCCTGCATTAAATGATACCTCCCTGTCTCTGAATCTCAGAACTCAAAAAACAAAAACTCTAAATAGAAATAATAAAATAAAAAAAAGAGACAAGCATTCCCGCCTACATTTGGACAAATTTAAGATCACCTCCAGAAAGCTATTTCTAAAAACAAACACTTAAAACCAGCCCTTTAATCTCTAAAAACCACAATCCCTTGGACAAGGGCTTATCTGGGGGTGTGGACACTGGGAGTAAAGGGGTCTTTTCCTAGCCTGGGACTCACAATCACTCCTGCCTTCACCCAACTGCCAGGTTACAAAGCAATGAGGTTCTGGAGCTAACAAAGGCTGTGTGCGAGATACAGGGGAGGTGGGAAGATTCCTTTTTTGATTTCAACTGAAGGCAAACTGGTAATTTGGCAACTGGGTAATTCAGAATTTTTCACCTCCATTTATTCCCTTCATATGACAACAAACCACCCTTCAAAGTTTTATGGGGTAAACCATGACCAAGGCCTATAAGGTTTGACACCTTATGTTGCCTGGCATTTTAAAAAGGCCAAAATATAACTTTTCTGCATATATAGTTTATTAAAAAGCCAAAACCATCTGTTTTCCATGCAAATCTCTCTGTAACTAAGCTGCGGCCAGTATGATGGCTCAGCACTGATTAAAGTGTTTGCCCCAGGAGCCTCACAGTGAGTTCTGAGCTCCAGATACACATAGGCACACCCGCTCAAGGTCTCCACTCCACCTGTCCCCTCAACCCCTGACAAAACAAAATTGGGTGTGGTGGTATATGCTTTTAATCTCAGCAGGTGGATCTCTGTTTGAGGTCAGCCAGAGCTATATGTAGTGAGATCCTGCCTCAGAAATGAGCATCAGCTATATAAATGCTGGAAGAGTTGTTTGCTGGATTGGGCAGAGTTTGTCATTCACTTCCTTCACAAATTCTCAAGTGTGTGAGGACCTATTCCTATTGATTATGTTCATCTGGAGCCTCAGGAAGTTTAGTGACAGTGGCCAGTCTGTTGCACCCACAACTTTGGAGGTATCAGATCCTAAGGAAATTCTCTTCAGTTACACCTGGCAGTATGTCTGGCGCTATCACAAATGCCTTTGAACGTGTTCTGTGTTAAAATGCCAAACCTTCCAAAACAATCATTCTCTCAACATTAGTAACTGAGAATGACAAAGGTTCTGCCTTTATTAGTTCCACTGAAATCCAAGTAAGAATCAAGTAAATTCAGACTGCAACTGAAAAAAAGAGTTTCCGTTTTGTGTTTGCTGGGATCGAGGTTAACATCTGTTTAGGTAAGTTGTACTAGAAAGAGGGCTTTTCCAGCAAAAATTATGTTGATTATAAAAAACTGAGTTTGCCAGGCGGTGGTGGTGCTCGCCTTTACTCCCACTCAGGTGTCAAAGACAGGCAAATCTCTGAGTTTGAGGCCAGCCTGGTCTACAGAGTTAGTTCCAGGACAGGCTCCAAAGCTACAAAGAAATCTTGTTTTAAAAATCCAAAAGGAAAAAAAATTGAGTACAAAAGAGCTATGGCTCCACACTCACACATCTTAACATTGTTGGAATAAAAGTAAACCCTTGCCGCCCAGCTTTTCAGCAGGAGAGTTAACTGCAACACTTAGACTGAGGAGAGAGGCATTTGTTCCACCAATAATGAAAGCTAGTGATCTACAGTTGACAGATCTAAGAGGAAAAACGAGTAGAGCCCTTCAGTTGAAACATTCTCTAGAGTTAACAGCCAAACTCTCACACCCAAATTAAGCCACCACACAGGTACAGAGCTGATGCTGGTTGCTATAAAATGTCACAAGGTCACAAGGACGAGTGCCAGAATTCAACCATGAGAAGCTCCCAAACAACTGCCTGGGCAGCTCCCAAAGGACAGAATACCAAGTTTGTAAAGTGTAAAGTTCTTCAAAAAAACAAGCTCATCTGCAAAGCTTTTAAACCTTAAGATGCAGCAGATGTCTAGGCCAGAGTAAGGACTGTACCAGAAGACATCCCTTTATTGTCAAAGGCACACTGGAAGAACTGGTTTATGGCTTCATAAAAGTGGTTTAGCTCCTGGGCTTTCTGTCCTACTGGGGGAGGTAGAAGCGTGAGAGTAGTCATTCATGTGTGTATAATGTAAAAGCCAGAAGTAGACATTGGTTCTCCTGTCAGTCACTGTCCACTTTGTATTTTCTGAGACAGGGAAATGACTCTCTCCTATTCCACTAGAACAGCTGGCCAATGAGCCTGCAGGATCCACTCGCCCCACCTTACCACTGCCCCAATTCACAGCCCTAAGCACTGGGATGACAGAGGTGGGCTCCAAACTCAGACCCTCATGCTTGCCAGCAAACAATTTATCTGCCGAGCTCTCTCCCCAGCCCCAGGTGGGAATTCTGTTAAGTAATTTAGTTTGGCCAAACACGAACCCCAGTATAAACTTTCTGACGCATAGCCATCTCAAATAATGAAGAATCATCTAGCCAATGACAATGTGCAATGGCTACAATGTCTAGTTAAACAAAAATGTCCCTGGGGCTGGGAGTGTTGCTCAGTGATCAAGCACTAGCCTAGCATGAGCAAAGGACTAGTTCAATTCTAAGCGCTCCGTCCCATCAACCTCTAAAAACCCAATCTTCAGATGCTCAGCATCTGTAGAAAATAAAGCAATCATCATTCTAATGTATGGGTCACTCAGAAAAGGGTATCAGTTTTCGTTATTATGAGTATCAGAGGTATGATTTTATGTGTTTATGAAAAGGCCAAAAAACAAAAACAAAACTTTAGAGCCATCACAGCTGCTTGACTAGTTATAAAGTCTTAAACTTCCTCCTCCTCACTGAGGAGGCCTATGCTTCCTCCCATCAACCTCATTTGTGATGTCATAACAGGACTACCCAAGAACACTTGCCAACTGCTATGGAAATTGGTAGCACTAATTTATCACCTCAGTCTCAACCCTGGACAAGAGAGAAGAAAGCATCTCTCACTGTGACCCCAGTCCAGACTCAACTTGTGCTTACAACCTACTAATAACCACCCACTAGTATAAAGCAGAATACAGGGGTCAATTCTTGGGGTCTGGGCATATCATACAACACCTTAGAGCTGGGCATCTTCATCCCCATCTCCAATCAAGTCCAACCCCAACTCCAAGAGTATTATCAACATGGTTCTTTCTTCCTCTCAACCCACTTTAAACTCAATTCGGAATATTACTTAATACAGAGACTTCGGAGGAGTTGGGACAGAGCTGAGTGTTAGAGCCCTTGCCTAGAACATTCATGAGGCCTATGTTCAATTTCCAGTACCACAAAAGGGGGGGAGAAGGAAGGTAGAAGGGTAGGGGGACAGAAATAAAGAGGGAGGGAAGGAGGGTACAGATCTATTGTTCTGCATATATATATATATATATAATCTTAGACTGATACTACTTAAATCGACAATCCCGAATCATTTGAGCTATGTGGGTACTGGTCTGGAAGTCTTGAATCACCTTCTTGCCCAAGCCTGTAGTTCCTAGCCATGTCTCATGGCTCTATAGCCCAGCAGTCTGGGGGGCTGGAGAGGGAAGATTCTGTTGTCCACAGCAGAGTGAATGCATAGAATCTCCAGGAGCTGGACACCTCAACATTCCTTTTTTTTTTTTTTTTTTTAAAGCATCCTGCAAAATTCCTGTTTTTAGGACAAGAAGTCCTCAAGTCTAAGGAACAAGGCAAGGACTGATAGAAAAGTTTACCACCATGTGTCATACAGAGTATGTCTTTAGGTCTCAAACAACTAAAGATTAAGGGTTAAAAGGGTTTTTAATATATAAATTTTATTAGTTATTTGTGGGTGGGTATGTGTACAAGCCATGTCAAATACATTTACAGTTCAGAGAACAACTTGAATGAGTTGATTCTCTCCTTTACACTGTGTGGAACTCAAGGATCAAAAGCAGGTCACATCTGGCAGCAAGGCCTACACCCACTGCTGACACAGTGTGAGGACCCCCGAAACAAAGTTTCCCACACCAAGCAACAAGTACACAACAAGGGACCAGGTGCTGGGTGGGGATATGAACAGCAGGGAAGTCTTGGAAGTGTGTGAAGTTGCAAGTGAATGTGTGTTGACGTGAGAGCCATATCAAGGACGACCAGTTTCAGCTCACAGGAACAAATGGCAAGCCCCACACACATACACAAGTATGTGAGGCTCAGAGGGTGGCACTGTGTGGTCCATGTGTGGATGTTGTGCATAGTATATGCAGAAAAATGTCCAAAATACCCCACTTCAGCCTGAAGTTGCTCCCTTACCAAGATTAGCTAAACCAGCCTCCTTGATGCATTCAGCTTGTGTATACATGTATATATCCTGCCTCTCTGTATACAATAAGCAGTATGTAACATGCTGAGCTTCTGGGTCCGCGTATTATCTTTCCCTCCTTCCATCACCACTCCATTCAGGTATGTCCCCAGCTGTGTTGGATATGGTGGTGAGAGAGCACATGTCTGGACTGGAGCAGGGGCAGTAAAATTCACAAGCATTTCACTAATCAAGATCTTGGTGATGCGCCATGGATGGCACTAGGGGACAGAATACAAAGTCTAAAAACAAACAAAACTCCAACTGACAGACTGGGGCTGTGACTTAGCAGGCAAACACCAGCCTAGTGTGAGCAAGGCATGTAAGTTCTAAGTAACAATCACCAACCTCCAGAGTAATAAGCCCTTGTTTACTGACAAAATTGTGGACTGATTAAAGTCACTCTTGGACTAGTGAGGGGCCATGTCACAAAGTCCTGATCAACAGGATAATCAAAAAAGGCTAATGAAGTGCTCTAAACAGGTAAAAAGTGCTTTTAAAAATTGTGTACTGGACTGGGGCTCAGTTGGTAGAGTGCTTGCCATGTATACATGGAGGCCTGGGTTCCATAACAGGAATCACATAACATGGTGTGGGTGGTGGCCAGCACAGGGGGTGGGGAGGGAGGCGTGCACAAAGGAAAATGAGGGACCTTAGGCAAGCCTGGACTATGAGATTTCCATCTCAAAAAATAAACAATACAGAAAGAGACTATGTACTCTTCCTGGCTCTTCTTACTGCAAACAGCAAAACTAGGTCCTGTTCTATCTGGTCCAGAAATAATCCCACCAATTCTAAACACAATTCTCAGGATTTACGTCTACTATATATGATGTAGACTTGCATCTACTCCAAAGAAAGCAGGCGGTGGTGGCGCACGCCTTTAATCCCAGCACTCGGGAGGCAGAGGCAGGCGGATCTCTGTGAGTTCGAGACCAGCCTGGTCTACAAGAGCTGGTTCCAGGACAGGCTCCAAAGCCACAGAGAAACCCTGTCTCGAAAAACCAGAAAAACACACACACACTCCCTTCCCCCAGTCTGGACAGAAGACCCCTGTCTGTCTTCTGTCTTCCCCCATCAGAACCCTGGGGCTAGAACTACAGGAAGCTGGCTGTGACTGAAGGACACAATAGAAACGGCAGGCAAATTCAGGTCCTCTGGAGAAGCAGCAAACCTCCATCAACTTCTCCATCCTGTATGTTGTCCTTTTACAACCACAACCCAGCACCACAATCCCTGGCAACCACTATTTTCTTCAATTTTAGGCCAGGTAAGGGAGTGCAGAGCTTTAATCCCAGCACTCAGAAGGCAGAGGCAGGAGGATAACTGAGTTCAAGGCCAGTCTGATATACCTAGTGAGTTCCAGGACAGCCAGGGCTACATAGTGAGAGTTCTCCTTGTGTTTCAACAGGATTGCTTAAGTGCTACATACAGTACATAACAATGTTTCCTTTTACTGCCACACCAGGTGAAAGGGGAGCACTGTGCCCATTCATCAGATCTGTGGGAGTTTTTACAAATAAAGCTCTTGAAAGCATTTGAGATCTACTGTTTTTATTTTGGGATTTTGAAAGATGAATGTTTAGAAGTCAATATTAAGTTAGCAAGGCAACCAACGCTATATGAAAAGGGATGTTCAACCCTGAGGTCAACAGCTATTGCTGGAGCAGGTGCCCTCCAATAGCAGCTGTCCTCCAAGCTTTCTCAATGTTTGGTGAAATGAGCACTTTGTTTGTTCTTGTTTTTTGCGACAGGGTTTCTCTGTGTTATCTCTGGCTGTCCTGGAACTCACTACATAGATCAGGCTGGCCTCAAACTCAGAGATCCGCTTGTCTCTGCTTCCGAGTACTGAGATGAAAGGTGTGTGCCACCACTGCCCAGCGCACGCTCACTTTTACTTAAGGAAGAAACACTCTCACACCACACAGGTGAGCCACAGCTATCGGACATAGGACTCATTCTGAGGACGAGGGTATGGGTTGTACGTTTATGGTTTTGCTTTTTGGCACCTTGGAATGATGCAGCGCACAGCCTGGTCGTGTGCTTTAGTCCTGTAGTACTCTAATGTTTCAATGCCAGCGAGTCTTTCTGGCTTCCAGAATCAGCTAGCCTTTTTCCAGTGGCACAACTGACCACAGTGATACCCAGGACCAGAGCTATAACCAAATGGCTTGAACATCGACCACAGGACCAACCCTCCAGCACAAAAGTGACAAACAGTAATGGAGAACTCTGGGTTTAAAGTTACAGGACCTGGACTTAGCATATACTATCCACAGCAAAGATTCTGGGGAGATCACAAAACAGCAGTGGAGGTGTGCAAACCCTGGTGAGACTATTCCACAACAGGTGGATGGAGTAAACCACAAAAGGAACAAGAACAAGGGCGGTGCAAAAAAGCATCACAACATGGTGATGCATAAGGCGGAAGGGAAACAGGACCACAACCATGGCAGCCTTGACAACAAAGGTGAACTCAGTTACGTTCTAAGTCCTCTGGTGGGCAGACCACTATGGACCTGACAGAGGAACCAACAGTCGAGAATGAAGTAGTGCCCAGTGCTTGGATCGTTATCTGTCTTAGCCTTCATAGGCAAGAGGGTCCCTTTCAAGCCACTAGTTCTGCAAAAGTCTTGATGAAGGGCTGGAGAGATGACTCAGAGGTTAAGAGCACTAACTGTTCTTTTTTAGGTCCTGAGTTCAATTCCCAGCAACCACATGGTGGCTCACAACCATCTGCAATGAGATCTGGTGCCCTCTTCTGGCCAGCAAGCATACACACAGGCAGAACACTGTATACACAATAAAGATTTATTTTTTTAAAAAAAATCTTGATGAAAATTGACTAGCTTGCCTCTCCCTCTGTCAAGGTGAATCTCTATTTGATATAGATCCCAGTCATATGAATTCCTTTGATCATCTCACTGGCAGTAAGACTGTCTCTACTGATCTCATGAAGCTAAACTGGTCCTCCTGGGGCTTTTGCACTGGGTATGTAGCTCCAGACATCTGTCCGATAAAGCAGGAAGCCCGCTTCAGGGACCAGTGCCCACACAGGTTTAAAGGCAGTGGAGCCTGAGAGCTAGAAATAGACCCCATTTTACAGAACAGTTCTAAGATCTAAAAGAACCCTGATTTACATTAGTTACATGAAAACGAAGCCCCAGGAAAGACACATGCAATTTGTATTCCTTAAATAAAACCGGGGCTTTCAGCTTAGCTTTATCATGTAAAAATGTTCCCTGGAGACCCTTATTGTAATCTGCATCTTCCAAACTCTGTCTAAACACTGCAATGGAAACTGAGCTGTATAAAATACTAAGGAGCTGGCTGGTGACTACATCTGCACTGCTTTCTCATTCATAAGTATTCACTTCCACAAAACAAAAAAAAAATCTGCTCAAGTATGTAATCAACTGCTATGGGGAAAAAAATCATAGCACGCATGGCAAACAGGGACACAGGAGCTTGACATCACCTGTGGCAAGCAGTGGTCAAAGGAACAGTTTGCAGAGAAACACAAGCTGACCTTGCAAAAACGGGGGATAGACTGAAGGACCAGATTTCAGCCTTGGCTCCCCGCTCTGGCATTTCAGTTCACAGCGCAGCTATGCGTGCGCACTAAAAGCACAACTAAAATATTAGTTGGAGCAAGACCCAGCTTGGGCAGCCTTTACAAACCCTATGAGGACAGGGCGCAGTGAACATCCAGAGCTACCCGTAGCCTAGGTCTATTGACACCTTAGAAACAGCAACCTCCTTCCTTCAGTAGCGTTTCCCTTCCAAGTCACTCAAAGATAGGCCCGTGTGAGAATACTGGTGGTCAGAGAAAAATGTGTATACATAAAACTTCCCCAAAAGGACCTATAATGTGTATACTCATGAGGCTGAGACAGGAGGATAAATGATTCCAGACAATCATTAACTACACAGAGAACCCTGTCTCCAAAAGAAGCTCTCAGCCTGCTATAGTGGAATACTCCTTTAACCCCAGCACTCCATAGCCAGAAGCAAGCAGGGTCTCTGTAAGTTCAAGGCCAGGCTGGTCTACAAATCACCAGGGCTTTTACAGAGATAAACCCATCTCAAAAAAACCAAAGCAAATAAATAAAAATTAAAAAAAAATAAATGTTTCAAGTTATTTGGCTAAGACTCTAACAGAAAATCTAAATTCATTTCTTTTTTAATACTTTCATCCCAGCACAGGGTGCCTGTCCCATCTTTAGCCACACAAATAGACCACTATGCCAGGTTACTCTCCCTAGAGACCCACCCAGCATCCTGTCTTTCACTTAAGGGCTGAAAACCTAGTGCCCAGAGGTATTGTGAAATTTTACAGCAAAAGAAGAACAGAAGGGAGTCCAGAGGCAGTCATAACCACTGGACTCTGACAAAGGCTCAACAAGCACAGTGATGCATACCTGTGATCCAAACAGGTAAGACTGTGTTTCCAATTAACTAAAAGGGATAGGTAGATGGATGGACGGACGGATAGATGGATGGACAGAGACACTCAGCAAACAGAACTCAAAGAGAACAATCTCTTTAATGAATGATACAGAACAAGTGTCCTGTAGGTAGGTAAGAAAACCAATTGCTGGGAAGATGGCTCAGTGGGCAAAGCCCTCGTACACAAAGTATAACTAACTCAGTTCAGATCCCCAAAGCCGTGTGATGTTAGCTAAGCTCAGGAGCCCACCTGTAATTATGGTACTCCATTGAAATGAGAAGATACAAGTAATACCCCAGACTTCCCAGGCCAGACTGCCTGAAGTAAGCAAGGTGGCTGGAATAAGAGACCACTTCTGGGTGTGGTGCTGCACACTTTAATCCCAGCACTAGGGAGACTACTAGCGAATTCCAGAAGAGCCAAGGTCATAGGGAAACCCTGTCTGAAAAACGGGACAGGGATGGGAAACAGGACACTAGCTCCCTATTATCATCTGAACTCCACACGTGTGATGTGAATACACTTTTTCTTTGGACCACACAATGATAATTTTCTAACATATACTCATTTATTGTGTTTGGGGTATGGGGGTAGATCAGAGAAATTACTCTCTCCTGGGGGCGGGTAAGATAGCTCAGGTTAAGAGCACTGACTGCTCTCCCAGAGGTTCTGAGTTCAATTCCCAGCAACCACACGGTGGCTCACAAACATCTATTATAAGATCTGATGCCCTCTTCTGGTATGCAGGGCAAAATGCAAACAGAACATTGTATACACAATAAATAATTTTTTTTTAAAAAAAAAAAGTACTCTCTCCTTCCACCTTGTGGGTTCTGAAGATCAAACTCAGAATCTTGCTTGGTGGCTGTTATCAAGCCAGCCCCATAATAACTTTTTTTTTTTTTTTAATTTTTTGAGGTAATGTCTTGCTATGTATCCTTGGCTAGCATGGTCAAGAACTTGCTATACAGACCAAATTATCGTCGAAAGCAGAGCTTTTCAATATTTATTTTGTATTTATGTGTATGGGTGTTTTGCCTGAATATATGTATGTGCACCACGTGAGTGCATGGTGGCCAGGGAGGCCAGAAAAGGTGGAGAAATCCCCTGGAACTGGAGTTACAGATGTTTATGGGTGGTCATGTAGGTGCTAGACCCAAACCCAGGTCTTCTAGAAGAGCAAGTGGTTCTTAACCACTTAGCCATATCTCTCCAGCCCCAGCAATAAATTTTTAAAAATATAACTAGGAATTTTTCCAATGGAACCCACTCTCAGGAGTTCTTTCTCACTTTTCCATAATAAACACATTTCCTCTGCTCGCTCCCCCCACCCCCGACACACACAGGCAGAAGTAAGTGTAGGCCAAATCTCACAGCACAGGAGACAGAAATATTCAGATCTCTGCGAGTTCCAGATCAGAGTGATCTATAGTGATTTGCAGGTTAGCAAAGGGCTATGAAGTGGGACTGTCTCCAAAGAAAGAAAATGACGATGGAGAAATGAGAATCTGCATGGTTAAATCATGGTGCAAATCCACAGATCTATTCTCTACTCAAAGAACTAAGCACCAGAGTGCAGACACGACACTAAGAAAAACAGACAAGAAGTCAAACTCCATGGCCCCATTTACTTGGAATGTTCAGCACAGGCAGGTCAGAATCCAATTGGTGGTCACTGAGGGCTAGGGGCATTGAGCAAGTGCTGAGTGCACAGTGTTTTCTGGAGATGAACAACACCCTAAAATTATGCTGTTATCCAGGTTGGGCAGTGGTGGTGCACGACCTTAATTCCAGCACTCAGGAGGCAGAGGCAGGAGGATCAAATCTCTGTGAGTTCCAGAACAGCCAAGGTTACACAAGAGAAACATTGTTTCAAAAACAAGGTGGGGGGGGAGTTTGGGGAGCCCATTCAGTAAACTGTTTGCTATGTAGGTATGAGTTCCAACCCTCAGCAACTACACCAATGGGCACTGTGGCATGCGCCTACAATCCTAAAATTGAAGACACAGAGACAGTATAATCCCTGAGTGTCCTGGCCAGCCAGTCTGGCTGGACATGGGCTCGAGTTTAAGATTCTGCACCAAAAATGGATGTGGGGGGAGAGTGTGTGACATAAGACACCTGATGCCTTGCCTCTAATTAGACGCACATCCACAAGCACATGTACACAGACAGAGAGGCTGGTTTTTCTGAAATACTGACCACTCACAAGTCCACAACACATGTCCTTCGACAAAGAATCTCTCCATATACAACTACATAGATCCAGAATGGCTTCCTTTGGGGATGATTTATTCCAAATCAAAATCATATTCAAACAGGTTTCTGATTACCAAAGAGTGATCAGGCCATTGAAATTGCTCACTGGGTAAATCCTCAAGAGAAAACTGACTTGTGAAACTTGTTCTTTGACCGCCACATGTGTCATGGTGCACACATCACACAGACAGTGATAAAAAGCAATCTATCACAGTTTTGCGCTGTGCTTGGTATCTTTTGTTATCAATGATCAAATTCCACCTGCTGCACTACAAGGATGGCCCGAGCCAATTTTGGCATGAGCTAAATATTCAAGGTATGAGGTAAGCCATACAAAGTCAGTAGAAGAAAGCCTCACTGCAATTTACCATTTTGGGGGTAATGAGGTAAGAAACTCGAGCAAAAGCTAAAGGGGTGTTTAAATGTAAGGCTATACTGACTACATATATGGCCAATGGTGTCTTGCGCCCAGCATGAATGGCAAATGGTCTAAATAACCCCACATCGTTTCCTGTGCTAGCTGAGGGACATTCTTTTACTTGCTCATTCCTGGGTTTTGTTATTTGTTTGGTCCATGTGTGTGTCCATGCAGAGGTGAACATACAGATATGCACACATACAAGTAGAGGCCAGAAGTCAATACTTTCTTTTATCATTATCCATTTTATTTGTATTTTTATTCTGTATGTGCACATGATATTGTGGGAAGGCACGAAGAGGGCAACTTTAGAGTTTGTTGTCTTCATCCACCTTAACAAGGTTTGTGATCAATTCAAGCCAACAAAAATTGGGAAGCAAGTGCCTTTTGCCTTCTGGGCTATTCTCACTGTCCCGATTTTATTTTATTTTGATATAGGATTTGAATTTCTTGCTGAACCCAGAGCTTGCCAATTCAGCAGAACTAATTGGCCTGGAAGTGCCTATATCTACCTCCCCTGTACTGGGATCACAGGTGTACACAGCCGCAGTGAGCTTTGCAAATGAGTACTGGGGGTGTGAACACAGATCCTCACTGCTTTGGGGACAAAAAGTGATGGAGTCCATCTCCCCAAACCCTCAGCCCCGATTTCTGTGTGATGCTTCACATGGGGAAAAAGTACCTATTTTTCAGAGTCGTATGAGTGACTTCACATCCTCTGACCTACCACTGGTAGTGTCCTGCCTGTCCACGACACTGTGCTCAATAAGCCTCAGAGAGCGTTGTAAGTCTCCAGGCACTGTACCCACTCAACATCCATGTACTGCTTCTGAGCCATCTAAGAACTTGCTAGTCTCCTTTCTGATGAACTAACTGCCCAAACTCCTAGGTCAGAAGAAGTGGATCTCCCTACGGTCAATGTGTGGCCGGCCCATGTTCCACATGTGTGCCTGCCTTTTCCAGCTTCCTAGAACCACCTGTCGGCCCATGTTCCACATGTATGTATGCCTGCCTTTTCCAGCTTCCTAGAGCCACCTACACAGGGTTATCTCTAAAGCTAACTGAGTTGGTCACATTTCTTCCATCAGGTCAACTCAGTTCCACCACTCCTTTTGCATGCCAAGGACCCTGACAATCACACTGTCCACTGTGGACCCTGAATTTAATTACATCTGCAGAAGTTTTGTCACATTGACAAGCTCACTCACTGGCTCTGTGGATTAAAATAGGAACATTTTAGTCTTTGGAACTAGAGAGATGGCACAACCATTAAGAGCACTGGGACTTCTTTGAGGATGGAAACATCTTGACTATGAACTCTGAGCCCTAATTAGAGACTGGGAAATATGAATGCCTCCCATCTCTAGTCATATTAGCCCTTCTTTAGAGTCATCTGTGACATCTCTATTTCCCAAGTACCCATCCACACTCCACAAGACAACACTAGAGTTCTTGCCCACAAAACATGCCAGGGAAGGGGAGTTGTCCTTCCCTCTAAGGCTATCAAAGACAGGTGACACAATAACCCAGCAGCTAGCACTGTGCCTCTAAACACGTACTTTCTGCATTTATTAATTATTTGAGGCAGTGTCTCTCTACATCCTGGAACTCACTATGAAGACCAGGCAGGCCTTGAGTTCACAGATCCACCTGCATCTGCCTCCCAAGTGCTGGGATTAAAGGTCTGCACCACCATGCCCAACCCCATTTCTATATTTTTCTCAATTTTGCTCACCCTGAATAAATGCTAAAATGTAATCTTAAATTTGCTTAACCTGTTAATAAATTGAAACTTTTATTTCTATGACCATTTTATTTACTGGCTGCATTGTGTTCTAGACAGTATTACCCACGGCAATGGCAAATAAACAAATCTTGGCCCTTCACATTCTGATACACCCTGTTCTACACAATTCGTGAGAGAACCATTTATCCATGAAACCCCACTGCTTTCATTCACTTTGTTTTTCTGGAATACAATGGATCTTTCCCAACATTCACTGTGTGTGACTTCAATGTCATCAGAAACATCTAATAAGCAAGAAACCAAACTCACCAAGTTGATTGTTTAAAACTGGGCAATAAAGCTGTGTTAATACTGTGTTCTGTATCTGCATTCTCCATTACTCTGACACACAGGTTGCCAACAGTTGGAAATCTCTAACTTCGATCACCATAAGGACACTGTGCATAGCTGCCAGGTGTGTGGTTAGATTCTCAGTTTTTTTAGCCTTTAAGTCACATTCCCTTTGTCACCATATAAAATTGCAAACTGGGCGCTGTGGTGAATGTTTGTCCCAGATAAGTGCCACAGGTTCAAGGCCTGCTTGGTCTACACAGCAAGACCTGGTTTCAAAATTTAAAATGTAAAGCCGAGTTTGTTCTCATCATTAGCAGCAGCAGGAGGTGTAGAGCCAGCTAAGACCACTGCAATTCCCCACTTTACTACCCACAAAAGGGTATTTTCAAGGTCCAGCGCCTAAACTCATTTCCCTTTACCTTGGGAGAAACTCCACACACCTATGATGGCTGTGCAACTGTGGTGAGACTGGTGTGGTGGCACAACTCTGTAATCTCAGCACTGAAGGCTGAAGCGGGAGGCTACTTCTACAGCCACTCTAACATGCTTGCCCCCAACATGATGCACACACAAAATAAAAATGTTAAAACATTTAATCAAGGCCAGCAAGGCAGCTCAATGGGTAAAGGCAGGTGCCACATACAAGCTTGGCATCCCAAGTTTCATCCACATGAACGTGGGAAGAGAACCAATTCCATACATTTGTTCCCTGACACCCACATGGGTGCCACAGTAAAGCACACACACATACTAGTTTTCGAAAATACAAAAACAGGCATAGTGGCTTTAATCCCATCAATAAGGCATAAGCAGTTGGGTCTCTCTCTCTCTCAGTTTTAGGCCCATCTGGTCCACACAGCAAGTTTCAGGCCAGTCAGAGGCTACAGAAAAACTATGCCTACGTGGGCAGTGGTGGCCACGCCTTTAATCCCAGCACTCAGGAGGCAGAGGCAGGCAGATCTCTGTGGGTTCGAGACCAGCCTGGTCTACAGAGTGAGTTCCAGAACTGACTCCATAGCTACTGAGAAACCCTGTCTCGAAAAACCAACCAAACAGGAAACTATGCCTAGATAGATGGGTAAGTAGGTAAATAGCAGCAGCAGCTACAGACAGAGCGAGAGGAATTGTTTCCACTACCTCGGTTGGCTTTATGAAACAAGATTCCCCTGTGAACTTTGTGACCTAACAACTAGACTTAAGGACTTTCATAGGAGACCCCCTATACTCTAGAGGGGTGCTTGCCTAAGCTGGCAAACACATGCCAACTGCTACATGTTATTTTAAAACAGAAATTGCTGGGATCAATTAAGAGTCTTCAAATGTAACTTATTCCCCAAAGTGACATTGATGAAACATACTTGCAGCCCAGGCAGTGCTCCACAACCAGCTTCTGGGGCTGTAGGTTTGCTCAGCCTACAGCACCATCACTGTTTTCAGTGCCCCCTCAACTGTTTCTGAAGGCACCATGGGAATGTGGCAGAAGGGTCAGCTCACTATCCAAATACCTGTGGCTACATCTGGGGTGTATTATTATAGGAGAAGGAAGCCACCCTATAGAATTCATTCAGTACTCGTGAAGCAATGTGCCAGTTCATCAAAAACAGACCTTCCCAACCGTCCCAGGTAGAATATTCTGGGGCTGACACCTAATATAAGGCTCTGTCTTCCAGCACAGGATGTCAGGGAACCTCAGCCACTGGTATGAGATCAAAACCAAGGACCCAGGTTTTACTATTTACAGCAGAAGTGTCTCACAGAACTGTCCTGCTTCCCACAAGGATCCTCCTTGATCTTTTACATTCTCATCACCCAAAAGAATTGAGACAAGAACATCACACAGGATGGTTCCCAGGTTTCAAAAACCAGAGAATTTGAAGCACCTGTCAATTAGACAGCATAAGCTGTTGACAAGACACCTGGGCATCTATCAACAACTGTGACTCAGCAGTGATCTCCACCCTTCATGCGCTGATCTAAGGATCTATTCACAAACTCAGAAAAGGCCCAGCTGAGACCCAGGCACAGTTTTGGCAAGAGCCCACCTTGGCTTCAGCTACGCACTGGCCTTTTAGTACACGTACTCTTATTTCTCAGGCCAGGGCTTCTCGGAGGCATCCATCCCTCTTCCCATTCCGTTTGGGTCGCTGCTAGTCTCGCTGAGTGTCCATCACCTTGTTCCAGCCCCAGGGCAGTGTACTGTCCTATCAAACTCTGTAATAACTTTCCAGTAAACCTTCAGGCCCCAACCTTCTGCACACAGGTCTGCTTATCTTCAACAATTTCAACTCCCCTGACTTTGGTTAGCCAAGAAATGCATCATTTCTAGAAAAATGGTAGGACTGCGCAGCCCCTGCATTGACACTTAAAAACTTTCTGCCAACTTTCTGAAGTCCAAATTAGTTCAGAACAAGTACTTTATGAAGCAGTGACATTCAACACTTGCCACTGGAAAGAAATACCCTGTTACAACCTTGGGCTCTTCCCCTGCTTGGAGAATTAGCAGCAATATCCAGGTAAGTATTACTCTTCTAAAACCAACTGGAAACAGTAACAAAAGTAAACTTAGGAGGCACTCAACAGCAGCCTTCAGTAGACCTTATGAAGGTCTAGAAAAGCCCTGGTGGGCCACTAATGGTGGCAGGAAAGACTTGTTTCTCTATGTGCATTCCAATAAAAGGCAGTAAGTGGAATCAGCAGCTAGCTATCACAGCATTATTGCTTACGGCTACAGTTCCCTCTTTCACAAGACCAGTGGCCAGCCCCCCACTTTCTGCACTACTGTCTAGCCTGAGTTCCTTGAAAACTGTCGTTCCTATCCATATCCCATAACCCGAAGAAATGTGAGGTGGTCATTTTTCAAGCAAACAACACAATAGTGCACAAATGGTTAACGAAGGCAGGTAGAGCAAAAGGTCCCTGTGGCTCCTGTTCAAGGATGTGACTGAGAAGACCTGCAAAGCTTTTAGGAACAATGACATCTAAATGGCTTGGTGTTATATGGGAGACCAAGTGGAAATTTCAATATGTAGCCCATGACTACCTAGAACTTGTGGTTCTTCTGCCTCTGCCTCCTAAGTGCTAGGTAGGATTACAAGAGCCACCTGCCCAGTGCTGACTTGTGCTATTGGCTACTTTCCTGGAGTATCTATCTTTTCTTCTCATAGAGCAGGGCAAACAATCCCATAGGTAGCCAGTTTTTGCAGTAACAGACCAGAAAGTGAGCTACTATAAAAGTCCCAACAAGGACCAATTTAAGATTCTGACTGGGCTGGGTGGTGGTGTTGCGCAGCTTTAATACCAGCACTTGGGAGACAGAGACAGGCAGATCTGAGTTTGGGGTCAGCCCGGTCTACAGAGTGAGTTCCAGGACAGCCAGAGCTGTAACACACCCACCCCCCCACCCACACACACACAAAAAAAGCCCTTCTTGAAAATGCAAAAAAAAAAAAAAAAAAGCTGATTGAAAAACCTGATTAACAGTATGTGGGACCTACAAAAAAACTTAAGCCTACCTCCTAAGCCTGGAGGCCTGATGACCTGTCTTCCTACTGCCACTGCCACCACCCAAAACTTATCACTAGGAATAACACCACATGTCAATCATGCACACCTGTAACACCAGAACTCAGGAGGCAGCCACAAATAATCAGGATATTCAAGCCTAGCCTGTGCTACAATTAGACCCTGACTCCAAGCAATGAAAGACACATAAATGGCCATCAAGCTGCTGGAGCTTCAAAACTCCAAAACAAATGTCCCCCAGACACCACATCTGCTCAGCTCCTGTCATTCTTTCCATTTTCTCCTAATTTTTTACCATTAACTCTATATCCCTATTATGGGCTATCAAAACCAGGATTAACTGGTCAAGGAGTCACACTCCCAAAGAATGGGACTGATCCATCCAGGGGTTCAGGAATAACACTGACTAAACAGATATTGGGTCATCACCGCCCCCCATTCTGCCAAGATATAATCACAAGCAGGCGTTTCTGCACGCTTTGCCTGTGCTATTCTCACCTCCACTGCAAAAGTCTGCCCACATAGCTACAACACTGAGTGCACATCTGTGCCTCCACCTGTGTCTGACAGTGACATGACTGGTTTCAGCACAACCCTGATATATATGGTTGACCTTTTTCCTACGATTCAGAAACTTGAGGCATCAATAGCTTAAGCAACGGGCAGGAAGTCACACAGCAATTAAACACAAATTCTCAATAAAACCCTAGTCAATTCTGCCATGGTACTGCCCAACTGTGAACTAACTTAATGACCTCCCTGACCAAAGAACTAATTCAGAAGAAAAAACAGTAAAAGCAGCAAGGGAAGGATTCACGTTCTTTCCTGTCTATGCTGTTATCCTTGGACTGGGGAGGAGACACTAACCAACAGTCAGACAGGCTGAGAAGACTGGAGCACACAGGCTGAAGGGAGCAGCTCTCGACATGCAAACCTGACTACCTGGCAAAGGGATAGGCTCTGGCTGCAGCCAATTTCACCTCTACTGTAAGCTTCACCTGGAGATGGCTCAGCAGATAAGAGCTGCATTGGCAGCTCTTCCAGAGGACCTGGGTTCGAATCCCAGCACCCACACATCAACTCACAACTGTCCCTAACTCCAGTCCCAGAGGGTCTGGCACCCTCACACAAACATACATGCAGGCAAAACACCATGTACATAAAATAAAAAGAAATGAAACTTTAAAACCTGCATAAGGAAGATATTAACCTCACTGGATCAGTCCACTGGCATACCCTTCTGCAAGGAACCTTACTTTAAAGTCGCATAGCCAGTCTATGCTGGTGGGCACTGTGCAAGAACTCACCTTCTTACAAACATGAAAGGCATGTTCATGGCAAAAAAAAAGATGCCTTGAAGCTCCATCTATGCATACAGATGTGAAAGGGGCCCTCCACTACCAAACCCCTCAGGGTCAGCTCAAGATTTGCTCCCGACAAGAATCTACTGACCACTTACTCAACTCAGATATTACATTCTGAAAACGGTACCAGTGGGGCATAACTGCCACCCCAGGGAACAGCACATTCTCCTGTTAGCTAGCTACTAGGAGGCACAGGCAAAGCCTCAGAAATGCTTTTGTCCCCTCAACAGGAAGAATTGTCACCAGTCTTATATGTAAGGCACCTCTTCAGATTATGGGCCTTAAACTGGAAACTAGATAGTAAATAAACTGTCAAATAAATCCATTCCTAGTCGGATCTACTTGGTAGGGGGGGGCGTAACTCCTCCCAGCACAAAGCAGGACAAACTGCTTTTCCGGCCTGTGGTTACAACACAAGTAAACTGTCCCTCATTTTCTTTTCCTATACTTTCCTCACCACTCATAATAGGACATTTTAAAAATAACCAATTCTCTAGCGGATGTGCAAGCACTGTGCAGAGGTCAGTGAAAAACAAACCTAACTCCAACAGGGTAAGGCAGGAAGACAGCAAACCAGCCCTGACCTGGTAGGAGAGGGGAAAAAAACAACCAACAGAACCAGTCTCCCAGCCTCCCTTTCCACTAAAAGCACCCTGTCCCAGAGGGCAGACAGACAGGATGACCCTCACAAAGCCTCCCTTCCCAAGCTGCTCAGAACCCGGACACCCTCCAGCTTCTGCCTCTACAGATTCCAGGCCAAGACTGGTGCAAGCCATTAACTCCCTCCAGATCCTTCCCACAGCCTGCCTTTTGAGGCCTACTAGAGCTGGTAACTCAGTTCCACTACTGGGGATTTTGGAAGTATTCTACTCTTCCGGATCCTAACTGACAACAGGTGGCACAGGAGAGGGAAAGCTAAAATAGACTGCCTGAAATACACACACACACCTACCTGTGGGCACCCCACACACACCAAGACACTACTAGCTTACATGATCACAGCCCTACTAAGATTGCATTTTTAGAGAATTAGAGCCTTAATGGTAGAATTGAGAGCCACAGCATCCATTAACCACTAAACTGTGTTAACTCACAAATGCAAACTTTAATAGGAAAAGGAAGCTTCATGAGAAAAATCTTGGAAGAACACATAAAGTCCAGACTGTAGGGTGAAAACCTGTGACAATCTTCCTTCACCCTAGTCTCTTAGCAGAGTCTCTCAAACTTTTGCAAACAGATTATTTTCCAGGTACAGTCTGTGTCTGAAATAAGTGTGTCCAGCAATGTCCAATTTTATTATCACCATTTACAAAACCCTCGAAAAGCCGTTATAATAATTTGCGTGGGAAACGGTTATGCCTACAATACCAGAATTTTTTATTCCATCTAACGCTATTTGAAATGGAAACAAGTGTAAATACTTTCGATGTCCATGAAATACAGTGTAAAAGGAATATACAATTTTTTCGGCAACGAGGTCCATCACCCATAGATAAGACCCACTAAAAGGGCCTTTTCCATCTTCAGCACGGTCACGCAATTGTTTAATAGACACCCACTAACCAGCATCAAGTTATTCACAGGAGTCATGGATCAGTATTCTCATCCCGAAGCATCAGCACCCCACAGAGTATTATTTTACCCTAACTTCCTTAGAAACTCCATTAAAACCCACCATCTACTGCTCAAAATAAAAAAAAGAACAAGCCACCTAATGGTCCACTAGGGTGCCCTCACTGGGATTCCTGCCTGCCTGACCCCGTAAGGCATTAAGGCAGATATGGAACGAACTGTTGACTTTGTCCAAAGTACCAATTCAAAAAAAAAAAAAAAAGTGCTAGCCAATGACCAACCCAGCATGGGATCGGCAACTGAGACCCTTGCCTTGACTGTGCTTTACACCAAACCCCAATGGCCAAGCTCCTCTCATCTGCAAACCGTATACAATCCAGTACCAAGATAAACTCCTGCCGCTCGGGTAGACAGAGTCTAGTTTAAGTCTGTTGGAAGCAGCCATGTGCGACGGAACTTTCACAGTTTCCAGCACACACTTAGCAGGATGTGGGCGGCACCACCTACAGCCAGGTACCCAAACTCCTCCACAAGCAGAGGTAACTTATAAACTAGGCGGCCCTCAGTGCGCACTCCCGGTGAGTCCAAAGGCTGAGGCCAGCTGCGCGCCTTGCAGGTGTCTTCGCAATTAAGCGAGACGCCGGGCAGGGCAGTTCAGGTTATTTAGAGGCTCTCCGGGGCGCGCTCCGAAGCAGGTGCAGGTGAACCCGGCGCACCCGCCCCCCACCACCACCACCCCAGAGCTCAGAGGCCGGGGAGCTGGCCCAACCAGCCAGGCCAGAGCCACACACCCCGGAAAGGGGACGGTCCCCGGGGCCCGCCTCCCGACCTGGGTGCCCGGAGCCAGCACACCTCAGTCCTAATTTACGACCCCAGCGCTTTGTGCCCAGCAGGCCCGGCGCTGCACAATGCGCTTAACTCGGGGTCCGGGCCACCCCCTGCCGGGCCGCATGACTGTGCAGCCCGGCCGGGCAAGGAGCGCCCGCCCGGCTCGGGCCGAGCGGGAGCCCGGCCTGGTTAAAGATGGCGAGGCCCTCGCGTGGCTCCCGCGGCCACCCGGGCCACGATGAAAGGGCCAGCCCCGCCGCGGGCCTCACCTTCCATCTCCATGTCCTCGGGCTCACTCAGCTGCTGCTCGCCCGCTTTCTGCTGCTGCTGCTGCTGTTGGTGGTTCATGTCGGCCGCGGCCTGGGCCTCGCCTGCGGCCGGAGGCCCGGGCTGCGGGCCCGGCAGGCGGGCGGCTGCGAGCCGAGGCGGCGGCGGCGGCGGCGGCGGCGGGGCGGCCTCCTCCTCCTCCTCCCGCGCGTCGTCGGCGGCGGCCCCGGGGCGGCCCGCGGCGGGCGGCGGCGGCGGCGGCGGCGGCAGGGAGACGCGCACGTACTTGCTCGCGATTCGCCCAATCTCGGCGCCGAGGAGGGCGTGCGGCCAGCGGGCCGGGCCGGGCGGCCTCCTCGCTCGCTGCGGCCGCCGCTGCCGCCGCCGCCGCCGCAGGGCCCGCCTCCCGCCGCCGGGGCCGGGGCTGCGGGGCCGCGGGCCGGCCGGGGGCGGAGGGCGGCCGGGCGGGGGCCGCGGAGTCAGCCCCGCCTCGGGCCGGGCGCGGAAGACTGGAGGCCCGGCGGGCCGCGGCGAGCCTGCGGGCCCGGGTGCCGGCTGCGGCGGCGGCTGCTGAGGCTGCGCGGGCGGGCGACGGGCCGGCCGCGCTCCGGGCGCTGTGGCCTCCGCCTCCTCGGCGTCGTCGTCGGGGCTCCGGCAGCGGATGCGGCGCCCGGCGACTCGGCTCGGCTCGGCTCGCTCTCAAAATGGCGGCGGCGTGAAATGTCACATCCGCATGGGGGGCGAGAGCGGGGCGAGAGAGACGAGGGCGGGCAGCGGGCGGAGCGGGAGGCGGAGCAGGGAGCGGCCCGCCCGCCGCCGCCGAGGAGCGCCCGCCCTCCGCTGCGCTGCGGCTCCGCGCGCCGTGCGGCCGGTCCGCCCTGCTGGACGCCCGCTCTCCTCACGACGCGGCCGGGCGCAGATCCCGGGCTGCCGGGCTCCGGCCCGAGGAGAGCGTCCCCGCGGGACCCGGGCCCGACCCAGAACCCAAGGCTCGCCGCCTTTTTACCGCCCTTAGCCGGTCCCTCGTTTCTCCCCCGGGCGAATACGTGGGAAAAAACTTTTTTGCATCCCAAATCCAATTAGGCGAAGTCTAGTTCTTCGGATCTCACCTACTCTATCGTTCATTTATTTCCTTGTTAGCCTCCCAGGTTGCCCACGATCGTCCACTCAGACTTCTCTCTCCTTTTGTCGTTTTGAAACCGAGTCTCAGGTACTCCAGGCTGGCCTGGAACTTGCTATTTAGTACCTGAAAATGGTCTTGAACTCCTGATCATCCTGCTTCTACCCCTAAGGCTTCAGGAGTCAAATGTTACAAAACGACCTTTTAAGTACTAGAGATCTGAAAAAGAGACAATTTGATTTATTTAAGGCTGAAGTCCCAACTGACTTGGTATTCAGGTATGATGGCTTTTCTAAAAAATGGATTTTAAAAAGAAAAAGATTGCCAGGTGTGGTGGTGTACACCTTTAATTCCAGATCTTGAGAAGCAGTGGCAGGAGAATCTCTGTGAGTTGGATGCACAGGCAGTTCCAAGCCAGCCAGGACTACGTAAAGACCCTGTCTGGAACAAAAACATCTCACAGGCTTGAAGGTTTCCCATTAAGGAACTTCCGATGGCAAGATCACATAAATAGCACCTGACTCACCAGGAATCAGCCCCTTCCCCCGTCGCCCTGAGTTGGAGGGAGAGTGAACTAATCACACCAAATTCTCACAAATACTATTGAGCAACTTGCACTGGAAAAAAAAAAAAAAAAGAGGGAAAAGAAAAGGAACCTTTTCTGGAAGTTTGTGACTTGCAAGAAAATGCCCAGTCCGTCCAGGAAAAAAGTGCAAGAACATGATACCCTGCCCAAGGACACACGCTAACCCTGATCCCTCTGCTGAATTCAAAACCTAGGCAGAAGCCAGCAAAATGGCTGAGTGGGCAAAGGTGCTTGTCACCAAGTCCTGTGACCTGAATTCCATCCCCAGCACTCACAGAATAGAACTGAATGTTGTCCTCTGAATTCCACTCTCTTGCCATGGCACAGGTGGGTGTGCCTGCAAAAGCACACACTCAAATATGTAAATTGAAAAAAGAAAAAAGAAAACAAGGTCGATAATAAAAGATGTGGTTCTGCTTGACTACTCCTTATCTAATGTGCTTGGGACCAGAAGTGTTTCTCATTTCAGTTTGGGGAATTTTTGACTACATAAGCTATCTTTGAGATGGAACCCAAGCCAAGACAAAATTCATATATTTATATTTCAGACGCACCTTATAACAGCCACAGCTTGAAGATATCTTATACAGTATTTTGTATTTTGACTGCAACCCCACATGAGATCAGGTATAAAATTTCCCACTCTTTAGAAGGCACAGAGGGTAAAGGCTATTGCCACAAAGCCTGACCAATCAGATCCTTGGGCCACAGGTGGCAGTAGCTAACTGTCTCAAGAAAGTTGTTCTCTGACTCACACTTATGTGCCATAGCACATGTGGGCACAAATGCATGAACACACAATTAAGTTCCACGTCTGGCATCATGTTGGTGTTCAGAAAATTCCAGATTCTGTAACATTTTAGACATAGGAGTCTCTGACTAGAGATAGTTAACCTGTATATAAATACACGTGGTGAAATACTGTGTAGCAGTGCAAAAGAATGAAATGCCAATACATGTTACCAAGAACAGGGATGACTCATGAGCTAAGAAGACAGATCAAAGGCTACATACTAGATGATTCTAACTCCATCAAGATCCTTTACAGGCAAATCGCTTCCAAGGAAAAGAGAAAACAGACGGATTATTTGGTGGCCAGAGATTGGGGATTGGAGGATGAATAGTGTAAGGTCAATGAAATGAAAACACTCTCAAATTAAATCATTGTCATTGACAACACTGTCTATACCAGAAACCATTTCATTGTATACTTTGTACTTATTATGTGTACATGTGTGTGCCTGTCCATGCTGTGCGCCCCACCTGGGAAGGTTAGGAGAGGGCATCAGTGCCTGTAGAGCCATTGGAAGCCAGCCAGCGTGGGTGCAAGAAACTGAACTCAGGTCGTCTGTAAGAGGCAGCAAGTGCTCTTAACCACTGAGCCATCTCTCCAGCCCTAACTATACATTTTAGCCTTTTTTAAAAATTGCTTCAAGACTATGATTTAACCCTTTAAGAGCCTTTTGTCTTGCGGGGCGGTGGTAGCGCATGCCTTTAATTCCAGCAATCGGGAGGCAGAGGCAGGCGGATCTTTGTGAGTTCGAGGCCAGCCTGGTCTACAAGAACTAATTCCAGGACAGGCTCCAAAGCTATAGAGAAACCCTGTCTCGAAAACCAAAAACCAAAAAAAAGCCTTTTGTCTTGTTAGCCTGTATAAGTCAATGTTTTCTTTCTCTCATGTATAGTGTGACTGTGTGTATGTGTTCGTTCACATGTGTGGGCATGTATGTGCAAGTTCAAATGCACATGTACATGCAGAGGGAGGCCTTCGAGTGACTTCAGAAGTCTTCCTCATTTATGTTCCACTCTTTTCATTTAACCCTGAGCTTAGCAGTTCAGTTAGTCTAGGGAGCCAGCCTAACTAGGCAGTTTGCTCTGGAGCTCCTTTTCCTTCTTCCCAGTGCTGGACCACAGGCTGTGCACATGAATTATTACATCAGCAAGCCTACTACACTTCCTCCACATGGTAACATTCCTAGAGAACTGTGAAGATGGTTCATCTCTCTCTTAACCCAGAAAACATACATCATACAAATCAAGAAGGTCAAATCCAACGATCCATTTCATGAACACACAGGAAACTGCCCAAGCCATCAAGAACATGCTTATCCGAAATGCCACCAAGTATCTGAAAGATGTCACTTTCAAGAAGCCATGTGTGCCCTTCTGGGAATATGATGGTGGAGTTGGTAGATGTGCCCAGCCCACAGCAGGTGCAGAATTTTTGCTGCACATGCTTAAAACTGCAGAGAGTAATGCCAAGCATAAGAGTTTAGATGTAGAATTGCTTGTCATTGAACATAATTTGGGTGAAGAAAGCACCCAAAATGCACCATTGAGTTTACAGAGCTCATGACCAGGATCACCCACACACTGTCACACTGAGATGATCCGTGCTGAGGTACCAAACTGGCATCTAGTTAGAAGTAACAATTAGTTCATCAAGAATCTGGGTAAAAACTGGGCAGTGGTGGTGCACGCCTTTAATCCCAGCACTTGGGAGGCAGAGGCAAGCGGATCTCAGTGAGATCAAGGTCAGCCTGGTCTACAAAGTTAGTTCCAGGACAACCAGGACTGTTGCACAGAGAAACCTTGTCTCAAAGAACAAAAACAAAAAAACAGATGACTCAAGGTATAAAGGCACTCACTGTTGACCTGGGTCCCTTTCCTACAATCCACACGGGAGAAAAACAACTCCCACAGGTTGGCCTCTGACCTCCACTGGCCTGGCAATGCACAAACACAAAAGTAAAAAGAGAATCTAGACTGAAGACATGTCAGGGGTGTATAAACTTGAAAGCTATAGGTCTGGAGGCCACAATGGCCGGCAGACACAGGTCCAAGGGCTACTGAAGATTCCCATAGAACTTCTCTTATCCCTCACCCACCTATCCGCTCACTCGCTGCATCACCTTTCATACAGTTACACTGTTTGCTATAGTACTATTATACTATACTATAGTACTATTATATAGTATATATACTATATATTATATATAGTATTATTATATAGTATTATATTATAGTACTATTATATACTATGCTATAGTACTATTATACTATATTATACTATAGCAAACTATGGCCCCGTGTGGTATTATACAATAGAACTGGAGTGGGGGGTGGGACTTAAACTCCAAAAGCACTGTTAGTTCTGTGATTAACCTATATTCCATCGCAGGACTAGGGTGCAGCTCTATAGTAGAGCACTTGCTTGACTTGGGTAAGGCCCTGGGTTCAAGCCCAGCAGTGCAATTATAAATTACATAGCAGAAGGATTTGGGTTACTGTCATTACAGTTAATAAATTGGCTTTAAGAAAGGAGGGTTAGTCACCAGTCTTACCCAGCTGTAAGCAACCCTGTGAGCTTCAGAACTGGTCTGCTAGAGCGCACCCCAGCGCAAGAGTGACGCGGAGGAGTGACACAAAGGAGGTGGGTATCATCGACTTGTCTGGTCCGATGTAAAGCGCCACAGGACATAACTCATGCCTGCCTCTCTTAACTGGGCCCCAAAGTTGTGGCTGACTAGGTGATAGATCCTGGGGGAGCCTAGTACCTTTATTCTGCTAAAGGACACAGTAAAACTGCCCCCAAATGAATTTTATCTTTATACCCATAGATTAGCATGCTGCTCAGAGTAGATGGTGATTGATAACAGAAATCCACAACTGATCAGCATGCAGAGAACAAGAACCTGAATGCTCAGTTCTAAAGGACACATCTATAGCACACCCTTCCCTCAAGGCAGAGACGAGGCTGAAGAGGAGACAGACTGGAAGAGCCAGAGCAGCAGATGCCTGTGTAAAATAGTATCTGTGTGATATGACAGGGCTCACTCCCCACACATGAACTCACAGCAGCTGGAATGGCGTGCACATGATCTAGTCCCCCCAAAAAGCCCAACTCAGGTAGGAAGGGCCTCATGAAGTCCTAGCCTAGCTCTGAGTAGCTATTGGCACTTGATTGCTATCTGGGGAGGGAGGATGGGCCAGTTTTCTTCAAAGGTGTGAGCCAGGAAAGGCTGCCTGTGCTCCAAGATTGCCCCTTTCCTCATGAACATAGACATATAGGTAGCATTAAATGAACTGATTGTGTTTAAAATAAATAAGTATGAAATTGAGGAGGGGAAGTTCATGGGTGATAAGAAGGTATGGGGAGGTAGACAGTCAGAACATTCTATGTGTGTGTGAAATTCTCAAAAAATACTGAATGGTGACTTTTAAAAAATAAAAGGAAGGTTAAACCAGAATAAGCATCACCCCCCACCCCCACGTGCATGCTTTAATCCCACTCCAGAGGCAAGTGCATTGCTATGAGTTCAAGGGCAGTTCTACACTGAGACCATTGCCAAAAATAAACTACACACACACAAAAGGTTAATCTAGTTAGGTCTGTCATAATTGTATTGGCCTTTAAAGCAGATCCCCAGGACTGGGTATGTAACTCAGTTGAACTGCATAGCAGGTCTCTATGTTGAATCCCCACCCCCTGCAAAAGAAAGAGAAAACTGAGACTTCAAGACTGAATCCTGCAAAAATCCCAAGTGAGATGGCCTTCCACATGAGCACCCAGTCCTGGGCTTCGGCTTTGTGAAACCCTTTAAAGGGAGAAAGCCCTGGAGCCCACTTAACATTCTGATTTCAGAACTAGAGCGTAGTGGGTCCTTTAAGAGGCTGAATTTATAATAACTTATTATACAATAGAAATGTTTGGGGCTGGAGCGATGGTTCAGTGTGTAATGGTACCTGCTACCAGGTCTCATGATCTGAGTTTGAACCCAGTGACCTATCTACATAGTGGAAAGATAGACCAGACTCCCCCAAATTGTCCTTTGGCCTCTGTATCCACCCTGTAGCACACATGTGCACATATACATGCTACCAAAAACTATAAGAAAAAAGTAATCTTTAAAAATCACATGAGGTGGCCAGGCCAGCATTCAGGTGGCAGAGGCAAGAGAATCTCTGTGAGTTCAAGGCTAGCCTGGTCT
Source organism: Ondatra zibethicus (assembly GCA_004026605.1). Lineage (NCBI taxonomy): Eukaryota > Metazoa > Chordata > Mammalia > Rodentia > Cricetidae > Ondatra > Ondatra zibethicus. The sequence continues at coordinate 11,558 of PVIU01013918.1, read as the reverse complement.
ACAGAACAAGTTCCAGGACAGTTAAGACTATATGAAGAAACACTGTCTTATTAAAAAATATAAATAAAGAAATAAATAGAGCACTGGCTGCTCTTCAGATGACCCAGGTTTGATTCCCAACACCCACATGGCAAATTGTCTATAATCCTGACTCCCTATTCTGTCCTCCCTAGAGACTGCACATGTATGTGGCGAACAGATAAACATGCAAGCAAACATTCATGCACTAACAACTATTTCAGATCTCACTCCTACCCCATATACACAGGAGTACCTTGAGGAAAGAAACTTGATCACAGCCGTTCTTAGCCCCAGCACACAGTAGAAGTCTCAATGAAGATCTAAATTATTTCCTTACAGCTAATGTTTACTGTCAGCTGGAAGCTAGGGGCTCCCAGGGATACAATGGTGAGAACCCAGGTGTCTGCAGACTAGGCAGGCCTCTCTCATACCACAACACTTCCTTGCTTCTTCCTGTCAGGTCCGTTCACTCCCCTCAGATGTTGGCAGCAGATGAAACTCTATTTCCAGGCCACCCCAGCTTCTAGAAAAGCAGCACTATGAGCAGGGGCTATAGCTCTGTGAGCTCAGAGCTCCTGACATGAGCGGGGAATATACTTAGGGTAGTGGATTGCTTGTGTAACATGCCAAAGTCATGGGTTCACTTCCCAGCTGCAGAAACCGGGCATGGTATGGTGTGGCACAGAACCTGGAAGGTGTTTCTGGCATGGTAGCTCATGTCTGTGATGCCATCACTTGGTGGCAAAGGCCAGCCTGAACCTGTCTGAAAAAGAAAAAAAAAAATGAAGAAAAAACAATGAAAAGGAAAAAAAGGCTGGGTAGTGGTGGTGCATGCCTTTAATCCCAACACTCGTGAGGGAGAGGTAGACAGATCTCTGTGAGTTTGAGAGCAGCCTAGTCTACAAGAGCGAGTTCCAAAGAAGGAACTACCAATACCACTGGAGACCTAAAAATCCAAACCCAGACTCAATGACTCTGGGCACACTTCTGGCCTGGTGTTCTGTTGGTTAGCAAGAATTCTAAGTGCATTACGTGTGAAGCCCAGTTGAGCACTAAGGGGTATGTGGAAGAACTATGGTCTTCCTTGGAGCTTTAATGCTAAGATGTCTCCAAAGATCTGTGAAAGGTCTGGAAGAGAGGACTAGGGCACCATTCTTGATCACTGTTAATTTTTTAAAAATTCATAACCTTTACCCTGGCTCAGAACACCGGGGAGATAGGAACCGTAGAGAAGCTGACTTGTCATTAGAGCCATTAAGTGCAGGGAGGGGCGACCCTATCATTAAGATGTGGGCAAAACACATTTTGCGTTCCTGGGCTGGTGCCATGACTCGGCATAAACATCGGGTTAGGGTTTCTTCTACAGAACCAAAACACTCACCTGCCTGGAAGCCATGTTGATAAGAGCTGTCAGAGTGAATTGGGACTGACAGGACTCCTTTCTTTTCTACTCTGTTTTTTTGTTTTTCTAGACAAGGTTTCTTTGTGTAGTCCTTGCTGTCCTGGAACTCTGTGTACAAGCCTGACCTCGAACTCACAGAGATCCACTTGCCTGAGGCGGTTTCCTGTGTGCTGGCTTTAAAGGTGTGTGCCATCACTGCCCGGGGCTTGTTTCTTTTACCAATCCCAAATAACTAAATTCTCCTGTGTCCACAAGAAGCAAGACCCAATCCCACACCCAAGATTAAGGATGAGGGTTGTTCCAGGAGTGGTATGGCCAAGGTCAAGCCTTTTGATTGGACTCCATAGAGGGAGCTGAAAAAGTAAAAGAGGGAAGTTCCCCATCCCCACCCCATTAGGTCTTTCCAAGCCCTCCCTGCCTTGCCTGGAAATCACTATGTAGGAAGCTGGTCTCTGCTTCCTAAATGGTGGGGTCACAGAGACACCACGTAAGACCCAAACTCAAGGTTCTGGTCAGGGAAGTGGGAAGGGAGGACGGTTTGTATCTGAAATGATAAAAGTTGAAACACTTCCAAGTTCAGGTGTCAGAGGCTCAAGCTTCTCACTCAGTTCTCTGTGTAGACTTAATAATGCCCTAGAAGCAAAGGAAAATGGCAAGCCTGCCAGGTAAGTCGATGCATGCAAAATTTCCCAGCTCTTGGGAGCTGGAGGCAAGAAGATCCAGAGTTCAGAGCCAATTTGAATTTGAGGTCACTCTAGATAGCCTGAGACCCAGTCTCAAAACAGAAACAAAACCACCAGTCTACGCAACTCTGGAATCCTGGTGTGGTGCTGGGGCTGCTGAAGAGGATGAGGACAGCCCGGGCTATGGGGGCGACAGCCCGGGCTATGGGGGCGACAGCCCGGGCTATGGGGGCGACAGCCCGGGCTATGGGGCGACAGCCCGGGCTATGGGGGCGACAGCCCGGGCTATGGGGCCGGCAGCCCGGGCTATGGGGTGACAGCCCAGGAATATGGTACAGCGGTAGAATGTATGTTTATCCCACGAGTTCCTGGGTTCATCAGTACCAAACTCTAAATGAAACCCACATAGGAAAGCCAAGTGGCATGAACCTTTAATCCCATCATTCAGGAGGCAGAGGCAGGCAGATCTCTTGTGACTGCCAACCCCATACAGGTGGTAAAATTGCGTAAAAACCTGTGACTAACATTCATTCAGGCTGTTTGGGGACGCACAACACCAAATGACAGATGACTAGTCAGGTGTGTGGAGAGGCAAGGTCGTTATGTATTTCCTTTTCCATTTAACTCTGTCTGAAATGTTCTGTGGTGCTACAGATGGAAGCCGGGGCCTTATCCATGCCAGGGACAAGAGTTCCATGAAAAAAGAGCCATCCTCAACCTTAGCTTTTACATTTTTTTAAAGCAGCTCACAAAACAAACGGTTCAGGACAATAATCCCACTGAACCAAATATGAGCCAAGATGCCAGTAATTATGAGTAGTAAGAATGTGTGTGAACAGCCTCACCTTCTACCCCCTCCCTCCCCATCACGTCCCTGTTCTGGGAAGCTATAAAGTTGTTATGGGGGGCAGAATTATAGGTGTTTGGCTTTTACTTTTATGAAAAGTAGCAAAACTAGGGCCATCTAGCTCCCCTGGTATTTTAACAAATTTTATTCTTCTATATTTAACTTGAAAGACTCACCAAACAAGAAAAGCACTAAAACTTTGTGGTGGTACGTACAGGTAACCCTAGCACTTGGGAGGCAGAGGCAGGCCTCGTTCAAGGCCATCCTGGTCTGCAGGAGTTCCAGGACTACCAGGACTACAGAGAGATGGCTACAGAGAAACCCTGTCCCAAAAAGAGTTTTAAATTTAAATATGATGTGTACCAATGTATGCCTACATGTGTGTGTATATGCCCACCACATGCTTACAATGCCCACGCAGGCCAGACCTGGAACTCTAGCTACAGTGAGCTGTGAGTTGCCACATACGTTATGTGTTTAATGTTCAGTTGTTTACACAGCTGCCGAGAGTGTCTGATTCCTTAGAGTGGGTTTTCCTGGGGGTTGTGAGCCACCTGATGTGGATGCTAAGGAGCTTAACTTCAATCCTCTAGCCTGAAAACAGCTGATTTTTAGAGAGGTTTACTTTTTTTGCCATGATGGGATTAGAACCCAGGACCTAGACAAGTATTCAACCATTAAGTTATACACCTTGTAAAGTAGATAACCCTTTCAAAACAGGTGGGTGACATACCTATTACCGAGCACCAGGAAAGACTATGGCAGGAGGAGAGTGCTATAAATCAATTATGGGGCTGGAGAGCTGGATAGGTGGTGAGAAGCACTGGCTGCTCTTCCAGAAGAGCCAGGTTCAATTCCCAGCGCACCATATGGTAGTTGACTACTCTCTGTAGTACCCCAACCCCAAGGGCACTGCATGCAAGTGGTTCAGAAATGCATGCAAGGAAAACATCCATATATAAAATAAAAGCAAATAGACCCCCACACACATACACAAGGTTTCTGTGTTACAGCCCTAGCTGTCCTGACTAGCTCAGTAGCCAAGCTGGCCTTGAACTCACAGAGATCAGTCTACCACTGCCTCCAGAGTGCTGGGATTAAAGGCGTACACCATCACCACCCAATTGAAATAATCTTTTAAAACAGAGGCCTGGAGATGTGTCAGTGGTAGAATTCCTGCCCACCGAGTTCTAGGCCCTTTTGTTAAATTTTCTATAATGAGAAAAAAAGAACACGCACAAGAGGAGATGCACTGGACACTCTGGCATCACCAGCAGTCTATGTCTCTGACTAAATGTCTTCTTAATGTAAATCTTCGTTCTATTACATTTAGTGTGTTTGTGTAGGCATGCATACACTGTGGAGGTCAGAGGACAATTATACAGAATTCCGGCTCCTTTCACAGGGGTGGGGGGGGTGGAGGTAGGGGGAGGGGATGGGGGGTGTCCCAAGGTGTCCCAGGGATCAAACTCAGGTCATCAAGCAGCTTGGAACCTTTACTCATTGAGTTTAGGCCTGAGATAGTTAAAATGTGTGTATGTTTGGGACAAACAAACGAAAAAAAAACTTGAATATTTTTGGAGCAACAAAAAAGCAACGGAAATTTAGCTTTTTGGTTTTTTTTTAGTTCAGCCGCTGGGGAAGGAACCCAGGCTTTCTCCAGACACTCTAGGCTGTCCTAGTGATGGGAAAACCCCAGGTTTTTTCTTTTGCTCCACGATTGCTTTGCGACGCTGAGGTTGGAACCCAGGACCTTTCTCATGCTAAACAAACCCTCAGGTATGAGACTCTCCAAGGAGGGTTGAAAACTGGGAGCGTAGTGTAGTGGATGTTTACACCAGGACATTTAACCGCTCTTTGGTTGGGCAGGGGTTTTGCCTTGGAGGCAGAAAGCAGGATTTTGCAACTACTGAATGGAAGGAAGGAAGATGGAAAGGAAAAGCAGAGAAAGTGTGCTGCAACTCCACCCATAATTGCAACATTCAGGGGCCCGAGGCAGGAGAACCGCTCTAAAGGGAAGGCCAGCCTCCAGCTATAGTCAACATTTGTCTCAAGCTGAGAGAGATCATACAAAATAACATATAAATTACTGAGATGTGGGATGGCTGATACTCTAGATATCTTCCTCTAGACTTGTAGAGATTTCCAAGTTGTCACCTAGAAAATTCGCTCTTATGAACTGTGCAATCAAGTAAAAAAAAAAAAAAAAAGGAGGGGGATGATACCCCAATCCCAAGGGCACTGCGTGCACGCGGTGTAGACATGCCTGCAAGTAAAACATTCATAGGTAGGAAATTTTAAAACAGCAACCGGGCCCTGAAGGTAGGGCTGAGTGGCGGAAGTTCAGCTTTTGTGCTCAGCCATCTTCATAGCTCTCATTCCCATTCCTGTTGGGTTGGACACTCCTGTCTGTGTCTACTGTTCTGAGAGTCTTTGTTCATGAGAAAAGCTCTTTGTAATCCTGGGTGGCCTGGAACCCATTACATAGAACAGAAGAGCCTAGAACTCTGATTCACCTTCAAGAGCTGGAATAAGAAAAGGTTTGCGCTACCATGCCTAGCCTGGGGTTGGGGGTTTTTAGCTCAGTAATAGAAAGCTTGCCTATCAGGAACGAGACCCTGGCTGGGTTCCATCCTCTACACCAAAAAGATGAAACAAGACAACACTAAGCTTAACAAAGAACCTGGATACATAGGTCAGACATTGGTCAGGATATAATGGTACATGTCAGGAGGCAGGAAGATTGCATGTTCCAGACCAACTTTGACTATACATAAGACCTTGGTATCCTTGTGATACACCACATGCCTAGCATATGCAAGGCCCTGGAGCCACAAGACAAAATGAAAGCTCACATATTGCTTGACTCAGTTTGTGTGAGACACCAGAATAGGCAGGTCCATATAGATTAGTGGCTGCTGGTGCTGTGGAGGAAGGCATGGGGACTGAGAGACGTACTATGGTATCTCATAGGGATGATGAAAATATTGGTCAAATGGCTCAGCTCTTACTTCTGAGTCTGATGACCAGAGTTCAACCCCCAGAACCCACGTAAAAGGGAAGAGGAACAACTCCACAAAGCTATACATGATGGCAATTGTTTTTAATGATTTGTTTATTTTTACTTTATGTGCACTGGTATTTTGCCTGTATGTACGCCTATGCGAGGGTGTCATGTCCCCTGGAGGCAGAGTTACAGGCAGTTGTGAGCTGCCAAGTGGGTGCTGGGAATTGAACCCAGGACCTCTGGAAGAACAGCTAGTGCTCTTAACCACTGAGCCATCTCTCCAGTCCCCGTAGCAATAATTTTTAAAATTTTATTATTATTATTAATTGGGGGGAGTGGTTTGAGACAGGGTTTCACTGTGTAGCCCTGGCTGTCCTGAAACTTCCTCTATAGATCCGGCTGGCCTCAAACTCAGAGATCTAACTGCCTCCACCTGAGTGCTGAGATTAAGGCTGTGAGTCACCATATCCCACACAGAATATTTTCAAATAGGATTATACTATGTAGCTCAGGCTGCCTTAAAGCACACAACAATTCTCATGCCACAGCCATGAGTATTGTCAGATTAAAATGTAAATAAAAGGTCTGGCGTTCCAGGCCAATCTGATCTGCAGTGTGGAGACCCTACTCCTAAATAAAGAGTAGATTTGATTGTATCTCAGCCTGAGCTCTAGGACTCCACAGACCATTCTGGGGCCACGGTAGTTAACAAAGGATAAAAACAAAACCAGTAAAAGCATCTCAACCTGTGGGGAGGTGGTAGCGCACACCTTTAATCCCAGCACTTGGGAGGCAGAGGCAGGTAGATCTCTGTGACTTCGAGACCAGCCTGGTCTACAGAATTAGTGCCAGGACAGGCTCTGGGGCTACACAGAGAAACTCTGTCTCAAAAAAACAAGACAAACAAACAAAAAAAAGTATCTCAACCTGGGGGTCTTTAGGCAGGAAACCAAATATGTCTCAACCTGTAGCCCACCAGTATTGCCCACCAGTATTGCCTATTTTGATTCAGAGTCAGTTAATAGCTCAAGGGCTGAAATGAAGCTGAGGAGGAAAAGCACCAGGAAATCTTGCAGAGTAGCAAGTGTGTTGTTGGGTTTATTGTTTGTTTTGCTTTGAGACTGAGTTCGGCCTTGAACAGCTCAGATCGGGACCTGTCTCTAGCAGTCTCTGAGGAGATTAAAGGTGTGTGCCATCCCACCCGGCTTTGGGCCTGTTTTTCTGAGACTGGATTTCGTGGAGCCTAGCCTGGCCTGAACTTACTGAGTAACCTTGAACTTCAGTTCAAACTCAACTTCCCGAGTGTGAGGCGGATAGAACATCAGGCCTGGCTACAGGATCAGCTTTATTTTCATCTTTTTGCTTGTTTGTTTTGAGTTTTTCAATACAGGGTTTCTCTGTGTAGTCTGTAGATTTGACTGGCCTGGAACTCAGATCTTTCCCACTGATACCTGGTCCACAGAGTCCAAATTTTTTTTTTTTTGGTTTTTTTGAGGCAGGGTTTCTCAGTAACTATGGAGCCACTCCTAGAACTCCTTTTGTAGACCAGGCTGGCCTAGAACTCACAGAGATTTGCCTGCCTCTGCCTCCCGAGTGCTGGGATTAGAGGCGTGTGCCACCACCACCCAGATGGGAGTCCAGAGTTTTTTTTTTAAATATTTATTTACTTGTTATGTATACAGTGTTCTGCCTCCATGTATGCCTGCAGCCAGAAGAGGGCACCAGACCTCATTACAGATGGTTGTGAACCACCATGTGGTTGCTGGGAATTGAACCTTTGGAAGAGCAGGCAATGCTCTTAACTGCTGAGCCATCTCTCCAGCGCCCCGGAGTCCAGTTTTTAATGTTAATTTAAATCATTTCATTTGGTCCCATCTTTGGATATAAAAGACATTTATTTGGGGGCCCATGTATGAGGACATTACTAAAAGCAACAGCTACTTCAGCAGTACTCATAATAAATAGATCTGTTCCTACCTGGAAAAGACTTGGGTTACAAAGATTACAGAGTAAACCAGTGAGGCTTGAGGCTAGTTTCAGTGACACAGAGCTCCAAGCCAGTCAGGATTAGCCAGCTCAGACCACAGAACAATGGAAATCCTATCTCAGCAATGACAACAAAAAAAGATTTCAAAGTGATTAGGGAAAATGTCAAGATTAGACATGACCCCTCTAACTTGGATTCATCCTCTTACTATAATTGACCACAGGGCACCCTGCACTGCTGCCTACCCTACCTTACCCTCGGCCCACGATTGCTCAAAATTCTGATCCCATTCTCAGTAGCTGAAATGACTGACGGCAAACCAACACTGTCCAACTCAGCGAACAGTGCAAAGACAGAACACAATTTCAACTCAAATGAGCATTTGCAGATGACATGCTTGTGAACTAAAACCCTCAGGAGAGAAAAACTAGTCAGAAACAATTCCGTAAAGTGGCCAATGGTAACATTTGCAAGCTTTAGGAAACAGCAATAAAAATGAAGAAATAGGTCAGGTGGTGGTGGCACACGCCTTTAATCCCAGCACTTGGGAAGCAGGGCAAGTGAATCTCTGTGAGTTCAAGGCCAGCCTGAGCTACTGAGTCCAGGACAACCAGGGATACAGAGAAACCCTCTCAAAAAAAAAACACAAAAAACAAACAAAAGAAAGACAGAAAAAGAAAGAAGGAAGGAAGGAAAGAAGAAAAAGGAAGCATTTAGCCAGATGGTGGTAGCATGTGCCTCAGCACTAGGGAGGCAGAGGCAGGCGGATCTCTGTGAGTTTAAGGCCAGCCTTGTCTACAAGAGCTAGGTTCAGGACATGCTCCAAATCTACAGAGAAACCCTGTCTTGAAAAACAAACAGGCAGAGGCAGGTGGATCTCTGTGAGTTTGAGGCCAGCCTGGTCTGTGAGAGCTATCTCCAGGACAGGCTCCAAAGCTACAGAGAGACCCTATCTCGAAAACAAAACAAAACAAAAAAGAGCAAACAACAAAAAAGAAAGACCACACATTATCCAGGTGTGTGGTAGAGTGTTAGACACCTCTTAACCCAGCACTCAGGAGACAGAGACAGGCGGATCTCTGTGAGTTGTAGGCCAGTCTGGTATACATTGCAAGTTCCATGACAGTTAGGGCTACATAGTGAAACTCTGTCTCTATAAGAACATATGTTAATCCTGACATTGTAGTCTCAGAAATCTGGGAGACTAAGGCAAGTGAAGTGCTTAGACCTAGAACGTCAAGACCCACGTAGGAAAAATCAAGGGGACCCCCACCACCACAAAAAATTCCTACCTTGTTGTTTGCTGCCTTCATTCCAGAGATAGGTGGCCAGTAGAAACCTGGTTATGAAGCTGGTGCTGGGGACATTTGGGGGAATATACCCCAGGCACCTGAGGAGAAACGGAGGACTGACTATTTGTTGGGGATGAAGGATCCTGCCCCTAGCAGACTTCCTCCTGCAAGATGACCTTGATCGTGGAGTGGAGGAAGCCATCAGGTTGGTTCCTTGACTTGCTCAGCCAGTGTGCGCTAGCAAAGAGAAAAAAGCAGCCTCAGATCTATGCCTGTCTCTCCAGATGATTTTATACTCTGCCCCCAATTCCCCACCCATCAATCCCACCCAGAGGGTTTAAAAGCTGGATCCTGGAATCCCTACTCATTTGCATAACTTCAAGACTTCCTCTAGGCAAGGTCCAAAGAAAGGCTAGACTAAATTGATTTCCCAGTCCCCACCATTTCCAAAATAGAGTACAGGAAACCCTCTTGTATTCAAGACACACTCATTTGTGCGTGGTGGCTTCAGAGGTTGACATTGGGGTGACTTTGAGGCCAGCTTGGGCAACAAAGTGAGATATTGTCTCAAAGAGGGAGGGCCGGTAAGATAGTCCAGCAAGTAAGGGCAGTTGCTGCCAACCCTGCCAATCTGAGTTCAATACCCACAGCCCACATGGTAGAAGCAAAGAACTAAGTCCCACAAATTGTCCTCCAACTTCCACTAGTGTGGTATGACAGGCATGCACACACAAACATATACATACAATAAAATCAATGCTGAAAAATTAAAACAGAAGGATGGTGGAAGATGGTGGCCCACACCTAGCACCCAGGAGGCAAGCCAGAAGAAGCAGATGCTCAGGATCCGTGTCAGCCACCCAGGGAGATGGAGGGCAGCAGGAACACATGAGACACTGTCATAGAAAAACCAGTTCAAGCAAACAAGCGCTCCAGATACTGCCTATGACATGTTAATTATTGACTAAACAAATATGGTAGTGATGAATAATAAGTATATACGTGAATGTAGCAAGTCTATAAATAAGTATCATTTAAATATTGCAAAAATATGAAGGGTGTAGTGTGGTACACACCATTAATCCCAGAATTTAGGAGGCAGAGGCAGGTGATTCTCTGTGACTTTGAGGTCAGCCTGATCTATATATAGCAAGCTTCAGGCTAATGAGGTCTACATAATGAGACCCAGTCTCAAAACAAAATGGAAAAGGAATTGCAGAGAAGAGATGCGGCTCAACTGGAGGCAGACCAGGTTCAACCCTCGGCAGGGCAAAAGAAGAGTCATTGTAAATTTTGTTCTGTGCATCTTTAAGTGCAGATTTATCCCTCCTGCGTGTCCTGGGGGCAGGTGAGATCCACTGGCTTTCTGTTATTTTATTTTTATACAGAGTCTCACTGTGTTACCCTGGCTGGCTTGGAACTCACAGCCTTTGTTTTCTGAGTGCTGAGATTAAGAGGTATACTATAGTTGGGCATGGTGGCACATACCTTTAATTCCAACACTTGGGAGGCAGAGGCAGGTGGGTCTGAGTTAGAAGTCTGCCTGGTCTAGAGAGTGAGTTCCAGAACAGACAGTATTACACAGAACACCCTGTCTCGAAACGAACAAAGATGTGTCCTACTACACCTGCTTCAGATCTGGTTTCAATGGTATTCTTATTATGTTAACAGTTATTTCATGGCTAGGTCGCATTATAGAAGACTTTCATACAGTTAAAATTAAGTTGCATAATTGCATCCTGAAAAATCCACATACTCGATTTCTCAGAAAATTAGGAAACAACCTTCCTCAAGACCCAGTAATACCACTTTTGGGTATATATCCAAAGGATGCTCAATCGTACCACAAGGACATGTGCTCAACTATGTTCACAGCAGCTTTGTTTGTCATAGCCAGAACCTGGAAACAACCTAAATGCCCCTTGATTGAAGAATGGATAAGGAAAATGTGGTACATTTACCCAATGGAGTACTACACAGCAGAAAAAAATAACGACAGCTTGAATTTTGCAGGAAAATGGATGGAACTAGAAAGCATTATTTTGAGTGAAGTAACCCAGACACAGAAAGACAATTATCATATGTACTCACTCATAGGTGGTTTTTAATCATAAGGCAAAGAAAACCAGCTTACAAACCACAATTCCAGAGAATTTAGACAACAATATGGACACTAAGAGAGACTTACATAGATCTAATCTACGTGGGAAGTAGAAAGTATAAAAAGACAAGATCTCCTGAATAAATTGGGAGCATAGGGACCTTGGGGGAGGGTTGAAGGAGGGAGGGGAGTGGCAGGGAGGGGAGCAGAGAAAAATG
>PVIU01013917.1:0-54037 GCA_004026605.1 Ondatra zibethicus | reverse complement strand
GGTGCAGACGGGGGGTGAGATGACGATGGTGGGGTGCAGACAGAGTGAGATGACGATGGTGGGGTGCAGACGGGGGGTGAGACATGAAGTAAGATAAAAAAAAAAGGAGAAAGTAATGGAAAGGCGACGATGAGAGGAAAGGCAAAGACTACAGACCTAAGAGGGAGAAAGAGGGCAGACATTCGAGGAGCAAAACGGTCCTTTCCTGGCCCTGTGTATCCTTGCTGGGCATGTACCATCTGAGTGATGAAACTCAGGGCTGGGTGGCATGAGGCTTCTCCAGCCTTACTCTGACCCTTTCCGATCTACCCTGGGCGTATGGAATAGGTTAGCGTGAACTGAGCCAATCAAAAGCCCTTCCAGGGCAGAGTGGATGGACAGGGTCAGGACAGGACTGGGAGGAAAGGGCCAGAGCCGTGTGGGATCTGATAACAGGGAGAGTGGGGTGAACACCTGGAGTCCATTTCTTCCTTCCTTATTGGTTCTCGTTCAAGATCAGAAGACGCTTGTCTGTGCATAAATCCGAACTGTCCCTATGAATCCTTTTAAGATTCTATCTGGGGGCTGAGGAGACTCAGGAGGAGTTTCAGTGGATGAGGTCTTTCTGCACAAGTATGAGGAACTGAATCCAGACCCCGAGCACCCATGTAAAAGCTGGGTGCCGTGAGCTGTGGCATCCCCAGGGCTGGGGAGGAGATAGAGCTAAGAGGACAGGAGTCGGGGGTAGGGGTGTCTGCTGGCCAGCTAGTCTAGCAAAAGGGCAAACTCCAGGCTCAGGGAGGGAAGACCTCTCAAAAACTAAGGTAGAGAATAAGAGACGATGATGCCTGATACTGACCTCTGACCTCTACGTGTGCACACACCAATGTGCACAGCAGTACAATATCCACACACAGACAGGCAGACATCACACACACAGCATACACACACACGTGTGCATGCACACACACACACACACACAAATCACGTCCAGTCTGTCATTCATGCGAGTATTCTTCTGTTACCCAGAAGAAACCATATTTGCACTATTTTACTTAAGAATGGTGGTCACAGCTTTATAACCACCTTAGATATGTGTGATTTCCAAGCAGGCCTGACTATAAGATATTTAAGAAAGTGGTCAGATGCAGAGAGATATAAATACAGAGTAAAGCTATTTGGATTATACTACCTTTAAGAATCGGCTTTAACGAATCATATTAAAGATGAAGTCAATAAGTGAAAGTGACCAGACAACCTATGGAAAATGAAAATGAAAACAAACCAAAACTAACAAAATAAAAATCCTCCTATCCCTTAATGCTGGACTGGCCCTTTGCCTCTAAAACCAAGGCAGGTTAAGAGCAGCATGGGAATATTCCACTACGGTGGTTTAAATGAGTATTTTTTTTTTAATTGTAACTTAGTGTGTATCAAATTTGCCGCAAGCCATCGGTACACTCAGATTTCCTAGGGCTGGGCTTTTTGGAGTGGATATTACAGCATATAGCTCTGGAAACTCTAAACGAAGAGGGACACAAAGGGAAAAAGCAGTTACTGGGAATCGCAGGAGTGTGCTTCCGCCCCATCTCTCATTTTGACCCGGATTCACTGGGCGCTACTCGGGTTGTTGTTCAGAAACAGACGGGAAAGGCTGTGGGCGGTGGGATGGGGACACACTGTCATTTATTAGCGGTTCAGTTCTTTCAGCCGACAAAGACAACAAGCCAATCTTTAGATGGTTTGTTTGATCTGTGTGAAAGAGTGGCGGTGGGCTTTCTGGCACTTGAACAAGCAGGAACTGTATTTTTGGGTGGAGAGATCTCCTGAGTTCTCTCGGGGTGCCTTCAAGAGGGCCATCTGGATCGAACAGTGTTTCTTTGGTAAACCTCCGCATTCGGAAGCATCAAGGAAAGGTGTGCCGCGGTGGCACCTAAGGAAAGCACTTGCTATCCGGAGTTGGAAGGGGATGATTTGGTGCAGCTGGCTGCTTTTGAGATAAAAAGGAACCAACCAACTTTTCCTTTCTGCTTTAATAAGAGAGTTCTTGTAATTGATATCCCCGCATAGGAAGTGTATATGAATGTCAGCTCAATAGTCTGCACTACTGCTCCTTCCTGAGTGAAACAGGAATGCTCCAGTTCTGTGTCATATTTACAATCCTCACGTCACTGCTGACCTCACCTTTGACCTTTATAATTGTTAATGGGATCTAGATCCTGAATGAAAGTTCCCCCTCCCTTGGTGCTTAGTCAGCTCGTGACGCTGTCATGAATGAAGACTTCTAAAAATGTTCAAACAAAATCCTTCCAAACGGACCTGATGCACTCAGGGCAATGATGGGATTAAAGAGAGATTGCCTGGAAAACTGAATCAAACTCAGGGTTGCAGCCAGACACTGCAAGGATATGTCTATTCTAACAAAGAACAGAAAAGCTCATCCTGAGTACCATGCGTATATTTGCTAGCCCTCCGGACTTTTTCACACTAGAAAGAAGTGGCAACTCTTATGCTAAGATTTCTTTTGGCTGTACTTGCTCCGGCGGTACATATACTAAAACTGTAAAGATACAGAGATTAGCATTGCCCTTGCGCAAGGGTGACAGGCAAATTCCTGAAGCATCCCATATTTTTACAAGTTCAAAAGATTTCCTTTGGTCGGTGATCATTTCAGAAAAGCAAGGGGCTGTTTCTTCGAGGTGCCATTTTTGTCTAGTTAGCAATGAACAAGAAGAAAGACTTAGCAGCAACATTATAATACAGATGAAAAACCATGCAGGGTCAAACACGCTTTTATATATTGCATGAATACGTATGTGATAGGTACCTAATTCTGTGTAATTACAGCTTCTGAAATCCCAACAATGACTGGGGGTTTGAGAAGTCTCCATTCTAATTATCCAGTTTTCACCTTATGTAAAATTCTTACTGGATTAAAAACAAAAAACACTAACTCCAGTTCTGAATGGAGAATTTCCAGATATTCTAAAAATCATCAGTATGAAAAAGTGATTGGTTTTATATAAACATTTGATAAAAATGATTGAGTATATATATATGATGATAAGAGAATAATTTTAAAGAAAATCCTTTATACATTTCAAGCAAATCATATGAAAATCATTTATCAAAGCTGAAGTATTTTACCAGGTAATTGCCAGAAGAACTAACGTGTAGTTGTCTCTCAGAAAGCATTTTTCTGGAAGGAAGGGAGCATCTGTCTGGTTAATAATGGAGGTGAACACGTCAGTTAAGTGACAAATATTTTACTTCCTGAGAATTAAAACAGGAACAGAGCTTATGCTGAAAAAGCTTTTCCTAACAGATCTGAATAAGAGAGACCAAGCTACGATTCCAAATTTGAGTCTCGTGCTCCCGATCTCATTACCAGGAGGGATCTGTCAGGTAAGGGTACTCAGTGTACCTGTCGAACACTAAGAGACTAGGCGGGTGAAGTATCATTATGTTTCTAAGGAAAACTGTTTCCCCCCATGTTCTCATACTAAGCGCATGAGAGTTGATTTCCACGGAACTTCTAACAGAAAAGGACCCTGGGTGATCAAAGCCTGAGCCCCAACAACTCACCTGCCCAGGACATAGCCTTCCTGTGATGGCTGCCATTTAGAGACAGGAAGAAAAAGGACTTTCGCTATCTTATCACTTTAGAAAACATGAATGACCGGGTGTTAACTGCCAACTTCAGCCACGCTCCGGTCTCCAAGCAGAAAGGGCGTAATTGAAGGCCAGGGGTGGGAGAAGAGGCAAAGCTACATCACATTGCCTTCTTGGACCGTTTCTCCTTAAAGGAATTAATTAAATGAAATTTTCATCAGAGGAGAGGGACAGGGCCTCAGGGAAATTCATGAACACCTCACCAGGATGCAAGCCATCTATTTCCCATGCTTGGGAGTCATCTGTGCTTTGGACAAAATATCCGGGGGTTCGTATTTTTCATAAATGGCACACATTTGAACTAAAACAGATTAGATGTTTGTTGGAGGTGATATCTCCTACAACTGGGCGCTTATTTATATAAGATCTCTGCCAAAAGAACCCACACTATTTAAACCGCAAGAACCCGTCAAGATCCAGAGGCGCCTACCTGCGATCCCTGTGTTTGAGGCCAGCCGGTTTACAGGCACAGTGAAAGAATCGTGCTAACCGGATAAAATAACCATATGTCCCTACTGGAGGCTCCATTACTTGAGTCATTTAAACCTCGCTGGACAAAAAGCACCAGGCCCATTTGCTGTAGGAAACAACCCTCCACAAAGTGGACAGGGAAGAAATGACCTAATAGGTAATGCCCTCTGCTCCAATTTCTATGGTTCTGTGTTAAGAAAAGCTGCCAGCCACCCTTTTGTGAAAGCTTGTGCCCCAATTATACCCCAACAAGAGGGCTACTACTTATTTGGGAAATGAAAAGAAAACAGCCCAGAACTTAACATTTACATCGCCATTATCAAAGTCCTGGGCAATTTTCCCTAAGGAATAATATTTTCAAAATATAATGGAAAAGAGGGATTGCCATCTTTATTTGGGAACCTAACTGGCAGGAAAGGGGGGTTTCTGGTCTGACTTTTGTTTGGGAGCTAGTGAGATGGAGGAAAACCTTCCCCTCTGCTTTCAAGGCCAGGCATCTAATTTCAGTAGGGTTCAGGTGAAACAATTCTTCGAAGCAGAGCCAGCCCACGCTGGATCTGTCTGCCATCTTAAGGGAACACGTTCTGCCTCAGTTTCCTGTTTCAATAAGTGGTGATCGCTCACTTGTACATTGCCAGCTGGCACGAGGCAGAAATGAGGGAAAAGGCACACACACACACACAGTGTGTGTGTGTGTGTGTGTGTGTGAATGGCTGATGTGTGGGAGGGAGATGGATGGAGTTGTTTGTATGTGTCAATGAAGGAGTACAAGGATTTTCTTTCTATGTAAATATGCTCATTTCCAGGAAAGCTTCATTTTGGGTTGAAATGTATATACAGAAATAAAGTACGATGCCAAATTAAAATTAATTTTTCTGTGAAATGCAGAATATTTTTGATGGCCACCATTGATATGAAATTTTAAAAAATGCTATGTATCATTAAATTGGTGTAATGTCCAAATGGGATCATTCCTATGTAAAACTTTCCGGCTTTGTATATTAAGTGTGAATCTGTATGAACGTGTGTATGTGTGTGTATGTGTGTGAGTGTGTGTGAGTGACGGGGGTGGGGTGGGCATATGTCTGTTCATGGCTAAAGGCAGACATCTATGACAATGACCTACTTAGTATTGTTATCCACTTGAACAATATTAAGTTGTGATGTTCAGGTGTCCTTGGTGCAAAGGACACTTCTCACGTGACTGAAAACCAGCTTTTGCTTCTCCTCTTGCTGTCTTTCTATTTATTTATTTATCTGTTCACGAGAGTGAGTGTTTAACACTCAGGACTTTCGCATTCTTTCTCTCCTAAGTAATTCTGTACGGGAGGCAAGACAAGTCCATTCCTTCCGGAAGGCGCGGGCTGAGGTGAGAGATTAGATTATCTCTAGGATAGTTTTATAAATGCAACTCCCCCCCCCCATCCCTCTGAAAAAGAGGCAAACGGTATTATTGCAAATAACCTTTAAGATAATTAACCGACAATGCTGCAGCTAGCATAAAACCTTCCTTCAGGCGACACCTAATTTAAGTGTTACTGGCACAAAGTGGGGACAGATTGCGCATTACCACCGCAATATTTACATAGCAGAAACCCACAGAGCGGGAAACGCAGGCTCAATGAAGCACTAAATTAGAACAACCGTACTCAGTGTTAATTTGCCTTCCATTCTTTCCAAACCTCAGGTCCAGAAATCGGTACAAATCCATCTACACCCTCCCACCCTAAATGACTAAACCTGAGGAGACTGTAGTACTTCTTTTTTCTAGTCTCCCCCCCTCCATTATAATAACGTGAAATTTATTTCTTTCCTCTACAAGAGCCATGTGGCCAAACTGTGTTTATTTCGTTACGATGCACTCTCACCTTGGTCTGAAATTATTTTCATACAAGCGCTGCTCGGAAGACTGCGCAGGAGGAACTAACAAGACTTAACTTTTTCTAAGGCTGCCAACACAGCTTACAGACAAGATACAAGGAGAAAGGGGAACAGATTACTGAGATATTTAGGGAAAGAAATGGGTATCTGCCTTCAGGGATTTTTCTCAATGACAAACCTTATTTCCATCCCACATTTCTGCCACACGCAATGACTTTTCCTTAAGCATTCATAAGGCACTACTTTCCCTCACCCTTGCCCACAGTACTTGAAACCCCAGCATCACCGAGGCACTGACAAACCATTTACCTTTCCCAGTTGCTGGTGCTCTTTGAAGGCGGTGATCAGCTCTTCAGCCCACTGAATTTTTTCTAGGGTCGGAGTAAACTGTTCTTGCACCACTGCGATCTGGTTAGGGTGGATCACCTGTTTACCTGCAAAGAGAGGAACCACACTGGAGGCTCGGGGACAGACACCACACACAAACCAAGCGTGTCCAGCTTGGGACATCCCTGGATGCCTCACAGAGTGGGTGCTGGAGAACAGAAACAGTACAAAATAAAACCCACAGTCAGACACAAGCTTTTCCAGAAAACCACGTAAGAACAAATACCAGTATGAGGGTAACAGCACTCTAGATTTATAGAAGTGCCACTGTAGAGTAGAAAAATCTCTCATTTTAGTTACAGGTGGCTGGACGAGGCAGCTTGTTGAATAACTACTTTGCCTGTGATTTTTAACTGGAGAACATGTCTGTAAATTATCCATTATTTTGAGTAGAATGAAATTAAATGAGAATTCTCTCAAACTGTATAAGCTGTCTCTCCTGCTTGTGTGGGAGGATTGTGTTGCTTCCTATAGTTCTTACACCAACGACGTGTCAACCAACTGTTAAGCTTCTCCACAGATGTTATGACCATATTAATACCAAACACTACCTTACGATAATCTGTGTAATTTTCTTTCTGAGCATGTCGTTTTTAACATGTGCATTTTAATGAAAATATATCTAGAGTTGTAAAATAAGAGGCAGATTTGAATACTGTGGCATCTAGATAATTTTAAAAATTTTTAAATAAAAAGACTATAGAAAATTTAGCTTCCAAAAATATATTCAGAGCTTCCCTTTTTTCTTATAGTACGAGAGTTCGCTTGTCTTCAAATTACAAGAAATCATATCTATGTAGAAATACCTTCAAAAAATCTCTGATTCTTTTTGAAGTTTAAGGATTTTAAATAAAAGCATCATCTATACACAGGTCTCAAAGGATTCTATGCAATCATAACACTGTTAATAAAAAAAACCCTCAATTTAACAATTGGGGAAGTATGGTATTTAATCAGGTCATTAATAAAATGCAATATAATTTAATGTCACAGTGATGAGATTATGCTGCATTACATGATAAAGTTATGAACACAAATTGCCTCTTTAAAACTGATGTACACGTAATGGCTGCTAACTGTATCTCTTGCCACATTAATTTGCTTTGCTTTTGAAACAGTTGTTTCAATATTTAACCATTACAAATTACAGCCCAGATGTTTTATAAAACACCAGTTTCTGTTACTACCCTTATTCTGTGGAGTAGATAAAGGAACAATGTTTGTAAGAATAGTAAAACAGGGTTGTTGTTTTTTTCTTTTGTGATAATGTTTCAATAGTCGAATAGATAATATGTTTCAGGCCCTGGCACAGTTGAAACATTCCATGTTACCGGTTCCTGCCTGTCAGTGTCAAAGGAAAATGTTAGGCACCTATGCAAATAAAGGTATTTCAAACTATTAGAAGACTAATTTTTGGAGACAAATAACAGGAGCTACAAATTTGAACTCTTTTCAAATAGTAGGTATTCATTCCACATTTAATTAATGTAATAGTTGTAATAATATTATTTAAAAAGCTTGTCAGTGCCCAGTAGTCATTTGCTAATTGTTAGCCCGGGATTTTATAATTTATGTACATAATTTACACTGCTGTGCAAAAAGGCGGATTTCACAGAAACTTTTGGGACAGGCATTGTAACGTGAAGAGCAAACAACTAGCTTGCGAGATTCTCGCGGAATCTCCCGACAGCTGTGAAGTACCTACATTTGAATGAGAAGCCACTGTGAAGATCTATGCTGGGTTTTTACAGTGTACATACACTGGCATGCCAAGGCCGCTTTTCGTCACTGTATACATTCCGATGACCGTATAGCAGGCTTTACTGCCGCGTGGGAATGAAGCAAATATTTTATCCAGAAGGCTTGTTATTGACAAGGTACCAAGAGGGTGCAAAATTGGATGGCATTAAAATTTATGACCGTGAGATCCTTTTTACAGGACCACTTGATATATCTTGCTTTAAATCAATACCTGTCAAGTCTTTTAGGTAACTGTATGATGGTGTCATTTCTGTCTTCTACAAAAGATGCAAAAAAAGAAAGAAAAAAGAAAAAGAAAAGAAAACGAGAAAAAGAAAACCTATATTGCTTTTCATATTTATAATCTTGCCTCGCAGCATGTAGTACCATAGTAACTGCAATGGCTAAGGGAGTGGAAAATGCATTCTCCCTAGTTTTAGTTTGGGTGTCTTTTTATTATTTAAAAAAAAATCCTAAAGTTAATAGCTATGTATACAGTCAATGGATTGATTTTAGATAAGTCAATGTGTGTGGGGACCCCATGCAGTAACAACAGCAAAATACAAACTATAGCCCACTGCTTGGTGTGATGGTAACTTCTTTTGGAGGGAGGAAATGGGAGAAATGATATAGTTTTATTACATTCTCCTAAAATAAAACTAAATATGTGTATGGACACATTTAAATTTTTGCTTTGAAGTATAGACAACCTTGCCTTTACCAGTGTTACAAGTTACACAACAGTGCCATTGATTTTTAAGCCCTTTGACCACCTGCTTCAGACGAGTACTGTACAGTTGGTGACAATATTTCGTCTTCTCCCCTCCCTCCCTTTCATCTTCTGTTTCTTTTTTCCCTTCCTTACACAAGGCTTAAGGTATCACAACTAAATCCCAACACCTGGTACTCTAAGATAATGAGCAGCATAAAATATTCAGTGAGAGTGTAAGTTTAAAAACATGCTATACATAGTCTCTTCTGACTACCTTTAGAAACATGCTATACATAGTCTCTTCTGACTACCTTTTATTGCATGGAGAAATACAGTCGTAGCAACAAAGAGCTTTCCTCTCAAAATCAGTAAGTATGTACGGCGTGTGGCCCCCAGCCTACAGCTTCTGTCACTTGGATGCACAATGGGCATGGTGCCCTCGGTGCCTCCCTGCACCCTGGCCTCCATCTTCCTGTGATTTAATGCTCCCCGTTGGGCAGAAACAATAGTACCAGGCCCATAAGTTCTTCGTGCTGGGTTGGGCACAGTCTAGACATTTAAACCAGATTTGAAATAGCTTGTCTTTTGAGACTGAGTTGGGGACCAATTTAATTCAGTTCTGTATCTTGAGAAACCTTTGAGCCCCAGAGGAAGCTGGAAAAACATCAACCCAAGAACATGAAGGGCTGGTGGCTGAGGGCAGGGCGCTCTTTCCTGTTGAATTAGCTCCCACTTCAGAGCAACATCTGGCTGCCTGGCAGCCAATGCCACATGTTATAGGCCAACAACATCAGGGTCTATTAGATAGATTTCATGGAGTATTTTTTTTTCCAACTTTCCCATTTGGGCCGCATCCTAACTGGCCATTGGAAGGAGGCAAGGACAGGCATGCCCCATGCACTGATTAGCAGGGGGATTCCTTTCTCTCTCAGTCTATATTAAGTATAAGGAGAAATTACTAATAGCTGACATCATTGGGTAACATTTCTATGCATGGGGTCATGTGCTCTTAAGCTTAGCAAATTAGGCATTCAGGTTTATTTTAGTGCTCTGCTATATATAAAAACAGATGCCAGGATTATTTTATTCTAAAATAACTATACTGTTACTTAAGTCTTGCCATTTTGTTTCAGGATAAGAGATCCTCTGCTAATATACCTTTTTCATTTCAAGGTACATTATGAGACTTTCAGTTAAATTCTGACTAGGTATAGTACCAAAATATCTTTAAAAGTGAATAACATCTTTTCCTCCCCTCCTTCCCGCCTTCCTTCCTTCCCTCCTCCTCCTTGCTGGGTATATTTGTACCTATCAACCTTAGCACCTTTCACCATAAGGATAAACAAGAGAAAGAGAGAATACGTGTGTGTGTGTGTGTGTGTGTGTGTGTGTGAACTGCACAGAATTATTTATGCATAAGAATTCTACTAAGGTTTTCAAAAGACAGAGTTCTGTTGTGAAACGTGATTTTCAGTTGTTCCTTGGACTCCTGGGGGACAGGAGTGATGAACACATTGATGACTGTCAGTGCCTGCCTGTACCCCATGCAGGCCTGTGAGGGACTCACGGACCCAGTGCCAGCCAGTACCCATAGATGTTGGCAGGTACACAGACACTTACTGGGAGACACAAGAGGAAAGAGGGGCTTGAAGTGTCCAGATAATTAAAAAAAAAATCAGCTATAAGTAAAAATCAAATCACAGGCAATATCATCAATTAAAAATGAATTAATACTTTAACTATTTTCTTCTGTTGCACCAATCTAAATTTCTGACAGTTATTCACTCTGAAACCCTCCCATAATAACCTCATCCCTGGCCTGGGTCAGCTCAAACTACACTGAAACACTTAGTGAGACGGGGGCGGGAGGGAGTAACAAATGCAAAGAAAAGAATTCAAACAAGTGTTACGTTTTATAATTTGCAGAGAGAGAGAGACAGAGAAAGACAGAGAGAGCACCACCCACCAACCCAATTATGTGCCTTCTGCTCTGTGTGGCCGTCTCCTGTTACAGGTCATGAGTAGACATCTTTTTTTTTTTTTCTGGGATGCCTGCAAATGTACACGCTTCTTAAGACAGCACCAGGCATCATACCAGTGAAGCCCATAGCGGCGGCTTCTCTTGACTGCTTGAGAAGACCATCTCCATCCCGGAAGTCAATGTATACAAGATCTATGGCTTGTAGGCCAAAGGCCTTCGCTATGACGACAATCTTCTGCCGGGCATACAGGATATCTTGGGTGTCCTTATTGCTTGTTGCACCTGTAAGTGGGATATGCACAGAAAAGTGAGACCTTGCCCTTGGAAGCAAACCCAGACACACGTACTATAGGAAGCAGGTTATAAAGGCATGTGCACTTCCCTAGGGACTGCATCCCAGAAGAGCAATTATTAAAAGACACAGGAAGACAGGTGTACGGGGGAAGGGATGTTGAATGGCGCATGTGTCTACTGAACTGGCACACTTTTCAATATAATCACTTGTACATGCGTCGGGGAAAGGCCCCTCCTCCGTATTCGGAGGTGGAAGTGGGGTCACAGCGACCTGATTCTCCTCCTCTGTGCTGTCACTTGGAGAGTGTCAGGCCAACATGTATCTGGGAGGCTGCGTGTGGGGAAATGGCTCACTTCTTAGGAATGGCATGTGCTGTCTTGTCACATCTGTCCTCAAAGACGTCCTGAGCCCGCGCTCTGGGGTTTGGTTGGAGCACTTGGGGAATTAGAAAGACTCTCATTTTGGGAGAGGCAGAAAGTGCCGGTCTACCTTTTGTAGTACACTCAGCTGCGGGGCACAGGAGACTCTCCTGAGAAGACCTGTATCAACATAAAATTTTCTTTTTCACCCTGAGGGGAGGGAGTGTGTCACTGCTTAAAGTCGGGCTACAATAGTAGGAAAAGTGTCCCCAGAACCCTGGGACGGGGGTCTGAAGATGCTTTCTGTAACGTTGGCCTTCAGCCTCCAACCGTAGAAACGCCCAGAGAAGAGCGCAGCGCTCAAGGGGTGAAACACATCACTGGGCAACAGCGGGACCAGAAAATGTTTAACAATAAATGTTCTGAAATATGCGCTAAGGCAAAAAAGATATTTGTCTACTACATTTAATGTAGAAGACGGTGTATTGAGGCCAACAGGATAGCACTTCAGCATTCTGCTTGGAGGCCCAGATCCTGGACTGCGTGAGGACAAGATATTGAAGCCAGCATCGGGCTGTTTATGCTAGTAGGAGCCAAGTAGACCCCGTATGTTCTTGAGAATTCCTGAGGCTGCAAGGGGCTTTCATTAGTTACTTTATAAATGAGTGGACGTAACGGGACGCAGGACTCTGGAAGCAGGAAATGGAGCCCTAAATTATCGGGAAGTGGTGGTCAGTGAATTGTCATGGAAAGCCATGGTCAGGACTGGGAAATACGCATTGTTATGCAAATGTCCCTTCGTGAGGGGGCAAAGAAAAAAATTCACACACACACACACACACACACACACACACGCACACAGGGTGGGGTGGGGGGCTAGGGGAGAGAGAGAGATCTTCAACACCTATGCTCGCTCGGAAATCTTCTCCTCCGAAAACGACTGCATCTAGGAACAGACCCACTTGAGGCCCAGTCTTCAGGGTCTCTTCACACACTGCCTGGAAAAGAACAGAACAGAGTCTCAGAGGCTGGGAGCCAGTGCACCAGTGATACAGAAGATCTGGATGCTAACACACTTTGGCTGAAACAAACTGAGCCCTTCCCCAAAGCTTTCGTGTTCCCCGGATAAGAACCTCATGCACATTTGCTTTGCCTGGTGTTTACGTTAATACAGCCACCACTATTTATTGTACAGCTAGAATGCTCAAAGTAGAGGCCACCCAATGTTCTAGATTACTTTGAGTGAACTTTTTTTTTTTTAGCTTCTATTATAAGTAATTTATGTCTCTCCAGAATTTGTTTCTGCTTTACGTAACAATTAAATAATAAACATAAAGCCACAGGAGAGGGGGGAAAGAATTTTTGAAATCCAACTAATTCAATTATTTGCATTAGGGTCAAGTAAAATGGTTTCAGGCTTAAAGTCAGGCAGTGCAAAAACTACAACTTCGGAGGGGAAATAAAAAACGCTATGGGTCACCCAGGGAGTGGAACAAAGCAACTCTGACACATCCAGATGAAACGAATCACGTTCGCTGGAGGTGGAATTGTGGGTCTTGGGGCTGCGAAGTGCTAATATTTGTGTGGATGGGAACGGAGTGAAGGAAGTGGAGGGGATACTGTTGATTAATTTCAGGCATTGTGGGAGTTCCTAAATACATTACTGAATAAAATGGCAAAATTGTGGTTTGAAATTAAATCACTGTATATATCTGATTCCAGCTCAGGGATGTATGTGCTTCTGATTATGTTCAGGGGGTGCTAGGGCATGCTGTTGCACTCTGTGGTTATGTGTATAAAGAAGTTAGTCATGAGACAGGCATGAAGCAGCTCCCAAAAATTTGCACTCGGCCCTCCTGCACACCCCTGTGGGTCTGTGAAACTCCCCCGAGCATCTGCCTGTATGTTCCCCATCACAGGCCATCTAACTTTTTTTAGTGATTTTTTTTTCTCCTGCCCTCTGGAGTGGAAGAAAATAAAACAAAGGACTAGAAAATCTGGGAAGAGGGTACAGGGGGTGCTAGACAGTCGTCCGAAGGTCAGGTGGATGGGGAGACACATTGTGGGAAATGGTGTAGAGGCTGACAGATCAAGGGAGACAAACGGGCTGGCTATGAGTCTGGTAAGACAGGTAGTTTAACGTAGCCACACAGCTACACGGTGGCTGAGAACTGGCTCAGCTAATCTTTTTAAATGTGTGTTAGAAGACACTATGTTTGAAACATGACAAATTGAAACAAGAGACTATAAGTTATTTATATGTGTGAACTATAAACAATAATCTTATCCGCTAGAGATTACAGATAATAGTACTACAGAGAGGCCAGGGCATTTGAGGATGGAAAGACAATTTGCAGGAAAAACAATTCAAATTTAATTCATAAAGGTGACAAAATAAAATTTCCATGTACATTTAATCTATACACGTATTAATTCAAAACATTTATTCATTCTGTGATTTTATATATATACATGTATACTCCAGGAACACATAAATATTTTGTTTAGATATTTGAGACGGACAAGGCCTTCTTTTTAAACTAGTTTCTTTGTCTTCCAAGATATTGACAATCCAAGATAATGTTTTTGGAGTAGGATGGATAAGACATGGTATAAATACCTTACTTTGTTTACAAATCTTTCTTTTAAAAAATTTTAAGTAGATGTTCAAATTAAAAAAAAACAGTTCTCTTTAGGTAATTAAAATAAAATGCTAACTTACATAACCACATTGTGGCTTTCTTACCTTGAAATTGAGCAAACCCATTGCAGTTTCCACAAAGGGGATTAAATTCATTGGCTGTTCAAGTTTTCGGCCTTTTAAGTGGAATGAAAATTTGTCTGAAAACTAAAATCAGAAGTGTCATAGGTGATTAGCGACAAGAACAGAAGTTCAACCCCTGAAATGCAGACACAGGAGCAGGGCTGAAGCCTTTGACCTGAGGAACTAATATCCCAGCCTCCTTCATCCACACAAAGGAACCGGGAGGGGGAAGAAAGCAAAAGCAGAGAAACTAAAGGTAACAAAGTTCCTCGGAAACCACAGAGTGAAATCTCAAACACCACAATCCTCCTTCCTCCAGAGGAAATAATTTGAGGCCTAGGAGTTAGAAGGGAGGAGAGAATCCCAGGTTTAAATGCTTCCCTGGAAAACATATTTACTCAGGACCCCTCACCCTCTCTTCTCCACTAAATGCAAATAGCAGGCGCTGGGAACAAAGCACAGCTCTCTACCTGCCTTCTGTGTTTGCTTCGAACCCAACACCGACACACGTGCAATGTGCAATGTTCGGCTGCCTTCTACATATGTAAAATCTGTATTATTCGTTATAGTACCATTACTCTTTGTTCGGGAGGGTTTTCTTCATAATTTTTTTTAAGCTTACCTAGGAAGACCTTAAAAAGGAAGTTTAATTCTTTGAAGACCAAAGCTTGCCAATTTTTTCCATGAGACCAGTTCACAGCTAGCTCTGTGCTGCCAGTGGGGTAGCCCAAATTCCAAAATCTATCATCTGGAAACATACAAAAGCTCTCTCGCAGATCCCCCACACCTCCCGTTTCAAAAAAGGGGGGGAGCCCCCACAATCTAAATTGTAAATCTATTATGTCTATCTAGATCTAATAAGATGTGGGAAGATAAAAAAAAAAAAGAAAGAAACACAGGTATAATAAAGATATTTTTGTAAATAAAGTTGAAAACATATATGTCCATTTAAATTTAAGGAATATTCAGCCATTAATGGATATCAAAGGAAAAGGGAATTTTAATCATCTCTCCATTCAGTCTCAGTTGGGTAAATCATATCTAAGAGATTTGCATAAATATAAACCATCAAAGACTTTTCATCTTCAAAGGGGGTTTCAAGACCCTATAAGCTTTGTACTGTAATCATCACAGGTCACCACCCTGCAGGAATAAGGCTGCTATGGCAACATAAAAAACTAATGCTTAAGGCTTAGCATAATATTCTCACTAATAGAAAGGAAACTCATTTTAAAAGCTGGCAGCCTATTTACCAGAGGCAGGATTAAAGGTGTTATTTCCCCTTTACCTGCCCCCTCCTTGCCTGTGCGCCCCCCCTAAAAAAAACCTAATCACTGGGATCTTTAAAAAGCTTTTCAGCGATTTGCAGTAACTTTACAATTAGGCTAAAATAAATCACAGCTTTCAGTAATGAAGAATGATTCCCATTGCTCGCTGCCCCTCCCTCTGAGCCGGCGTCACCAGCACCTCTCCTCAGTAACTTTCAGGGAAGGAACAATCCACTACCACAGCCTGGGCAAAGAGGAGGCTGATGGGATGAGGCAGCCCCTATGGTACTAGATGCTGGGAAAATAAAACGTAATTTATGTCACAATTAAACTTGAAAACAAGTAGTGAAATATTGGTGGTTTGAGTGCTGAATACATAGCTATGGGTTTTCTTTTCTCATAAAAAAAAAAGAAAAAGAAAAAAAGAAGAAGAAGAAGAAAGAAAACTCCCAAGGCTACTTGGACCGTTCTCTGTGATAGTCATTATAACTACAAAAATCGTAAAGTTTACAAGTAGGTAAATCTTTTACAAGATATCCCCTGTTCTTAATGAACAAAACCTCTAATGCCTTTTGCTTTATAGCCAATAGGGGCATTTAAAAATAAAATATGCTAGCCCCTCCCCCTTCCCCATCCCCTTCTTTCTTAAAAAATTGCATTAAGTACTAACACAAAAGGTAACTAGTGGAGAAGTTTCAATTAATTTTTTCAAAAGGAGACGATTAAATGTTTCCGGCCTGGTAAAGTGTTCATTTCATCGAGGTGGAGGGGACTGGGGAGGGGGGGGGCGTGAGGAAAAGAAGGGGGGGAAAATTACAAAGAGATTGGGGAGGAGATGAAGTAGCAGGGCTCAGCAATTCTTTCAGTCCCAGCACACACCCAATAGCGTGTTGGAAGAATGCACACTGTTGGGATTTGTGGGAGAATTGTCCCGCGACAAAAGAGGCAGAGTTACGCTTGTTACAGCCCAATAAGCCGTGCCAGTCAGACAAGAGCCCACACTAACGACAAAAGGCAAGCAGGCGATTCTCACACAAAAGAAAACAAGCAAGCCGGTCTTTCAGTTGTGCGTCAGGCTTGGGGTTTTACGCTCCGCACACATACAAACGGAGAGGAAAATAAACAGCCCCGGAGACTTCTGCTAACTACAAGTCCTATTTCAGTTTCAGAGTGTCCCTCACTTCCACGGATCTGAAACAGCGACAGGAAGCTTAGCTCCAGGTTAGGGAGATCTCATCCTCATCTTGAGTGAACGGTGACGCTGGTGTTAATAGGCATTCACGAAGAAGCTAACGGGAAGAGGACTTCGGAGTCCTCCATCAGCTTAACACTTGTCTGGATGGGGTCGGAGCCCTCAGGACACTAATACGCTCTACACCCCTGTCTCTCTACGGAACTAAGGCTAACTTGGTGAGATCTGGTTAACTAAGTAAACACAAGCCCTTGATGAGCAGGTCTTTGAGAGGGCTCCCATGCGGAGCTGCCAACACAAATACCATGGCATCTACATGTGTAACAGTTCTCAATCTTCTAGTAGCTACAGTCAAAGAGTAGAGAAGATAAATTGACTTTTCATATCTTATATTTAACTAATAGATGACAAATATTACCATTGCAATATGGAACCGATATAAAAATTGAGATATTTTCCATTTTCCTTTCGCCACTTGGAAAGAATACCAACTTTCTAAACTCAGGCATGTGTGCGTTTTACTCTGAGCTGCGCACACCTCA
Organism: Ondatra zibethicus; assembly: GCA_004026605.1. Lineage (NCBI taxonomy): Eukaryota > Metazoa > Chordata > Mammalia > Rodentia > Cricetidae > Ondatra > Ondatra zibethicus. The sequence goes on along the minus strand of PVIU01013917.1, from coordinate 36,794 downwards.
GTCCCACAGGCCACATTTCAAATGCTCAGCAGCCATATGTGGCAGGTGACCCACGTATTAACAATAAAGATCCAGCGATGAATTAAAAATGTGAGCAGTTGGGGTTGGAGAGATGGCTCAGTGGTTAAGAGCACTGGCTGCTCTTCTGGTGGATCTGGGTTCAATTCCCAGAACCCACATGGCAGCTCACAACTGTCTGTGACTTCAGGGGTCCAACACCTTCACAGATGCATGCATGCAGGCAGGACACCAAGAATTATGAAAATATAAATACATTGCTAATTTTTTTTAAGTGAGCAGTTTCACCAGGTATGACGGCTACTTACAGTATTTCTATGGCTAGCTGAACAGCCTTCAGGATAATATGAGATATGGCTTTGAATGCCCCACCAGCCATTCAGCCTAGTTATTCCCAAAGGTTCTGCTCCAAGTGGTATAATAAAATGGCATTTTATTCAAGGGACTTGCAGAATAATAGTAACTCCCTATTCAATACCCCCTCCCCGAATCTCACAATTAAAACAATCATAGCATAATTGGGCCCATTTCAAAGTTTTCTTAAGTAATTTGACATGCCAACCACTTTACATTTCAGGCTTTTATTGGCTGAAAAGTCTGTCGTGAAATGCAAACACACCTGACAGTAATTTAAAAAAGGGCGCACCAGAGAGCTGTTCAGGAAATAATATCTGAGCTAATTAAAACCACGAGTTAAAAGCTTCCTGTTTCTTCCTCCAGTTGCCCTAAGGAGTGACCCTTTCCTTTTTTCTGCTTTGGGTTCTTTGCTTCATATGCAACTAGAGTTCCTCACTGCCTGTGATGGCTCCAGGAGAGCCTCAGCCAGAACCATCTATGTCATGGCTCTTCCAAGTACAAGCCCTGGCTTCCCAGCGGCAGGGCGGATGCTCAGGCAAGTTAGTGTCAGGAACTGACTTGTGAGGGCTACGGAGGCAGCTGCAATGACCACAGATCCAGTCAGGAGGCAAAAGCAGTTGTTTCCAAAGGAGAGGGCTCTTCGAGGAAACATGTTGGGGAAGGCGGGATTCTTGGGGAAGGAGATAGTAGATTTACTATCCGCTTTTCACAATTCCTTCTCCTTCTTTCTTGAGTCCGGATCTCATGTAGCCTAGGCTGGCCCCAAACTTGAGGATGACCTTGAACTTCTGATCTTCCTGTCTCTATCTCCTGAGTGCTGGGGTTATATGATTTTTGTCACCACACCCAATTTAGGTGATGCTGTGGTATCTAACCAGGGCAAGCACTCTTCCAATTGAGCTACATCCAGCCCCATTTTCTCCTTGTCTCTTTGAGTCTCTCTCTTTTCTAATGGTATGGACTGAATCCAGGACCTGACACATGACAAGCAACTGCTCTATCCATGAGTTACAGCATGAGCTATGTGTGTGCATCTCTAAACTGATGCCATCCACACCCAGTCCTGGTGACCGACTCCTTAGCTGGCCCTGAGCCACACAGCAAAGCCCTATTGCTTACCCACTGGATTTCTTCGGGACCTTCCACCTTTGGTAACATCACACTAGAGGGAAGAACTCGGGCCTGCAGAATGGTCTCCAGGTCAGCTTCAGCCAGACCACTGGACACTGAATTGATTCTCACACACTTTTCTGTTGGGCCCAGGTCAAAGTCTTCGAGAGTTCTTACTATTCTCAGTCGAGCTTCATTCTGTGAACATTGAGAAACATGTATCTAAATTTACTCTTAACATTAAGGACAATACAAGGAACAGTCCCAGAACTCTGAAGGACACTGTGATGAGAATAACACAATTTTTGTCCACACTCGTAGGGGAGCAAATGACATCTCTCAAGACGGCTGGAACGATGGGGATATACCATCACATCGTGCATACTGGCTGTGTACCTCTGAGTGGCAGAGTAAGTTGCTCCTCCGTGTACTTTCTAGTTGAGGGGGTAAAATAATTCACTGATTGGGCATGAACTGTGCACTAAGCACGGTGCCAAGTCTTTTCCCACTTTTCTTCCTTTCTAGTCTTAGAAACTAGATGCCATTGGAACTGCGGCACTATCACCTGTCAGTACAGTTGAAATGCAAGCCCTTGCATTTCTGCTTCCCAGGTATCACGCTTTTTTAAAAAAGGCTTCATCTGTTTTATTATTATTTTTGTGTGTGTGTGACCAAGTTGCATCTTGACATTCAATTAAGAAGGGGTTTACAAGAATCTGACATTCAGTACTTCATGAAAGGTTCCCACTAATTCAGAGGGAACCAGTAATATCACTAAGAAATCCCTTCATGGAGTGCTTGACAAATAGACTGTTTTCTTTGATTTGACAGTCTGCAGTTATGAGAAGCTGAAAGTCACATTTGAATTATCCCAAGAAAAACCGTATGAAACCGAATATGTACCAGCTTTGAGCTGGAGGTGAAGACTGGGATGGGCGGGGGGAGGTGAGGACACTAAGAGTCGAGGGCTGGTGATGAGAGAAAGGAAGTTCTTAGGGACATGTTTTACCGCCAATTCTAGTTTCAAAAATAAAGTCCTCAATCTTGCCAACAGCCCTCAACAAATTCTCACTACCAGAAGGAACACTTATCAAAGGTAGCTTCATTTGGGAAGAATTTTTATTACACCAATAAAACTTTAAAGCATCTAATACTGATGAATGCATTTTTTTAAAAAAAAAAAAGGTTCTGGAGCTGGAAGTATGGCTCAGTGGTTAAGAGCACTCAGTACTCTTGCAGAGGACACAGGTTTAGTTTCCAACAACCACATGGTGGCCACAGAGTGATATAGTCTTCTGGCCTCCGTGGGCACTAGTCACAAACATGGAGCACATATATATACACATATATACACATAAGCAAACATTCAAACACATAAAATAAAATTACATAAATCTTTGAAAAACACTGACAGTATGCAGCCATTTGAATAGCAACACGTATCTTAGAAAAGAGCTCCCCAAAGCATAGATAACAATGAATTATTTGGTGCGTGTAGTAAGCACACCTTTAACCCTAGCACTCAGGAGACAGAGGCAAGCAGATCACTGTGTTCAAGGCCAGCTTGGTCTACATAGTGATCCCGTGCTAGCAGAGTTACATGGTTAAGAGCCTATTTAAAACAAAAAGTAATCGAATTATTTAAGCCAACATAAAGTCTAAATGCACAGAGCCAACTCAAGACAGTTGATTTAAACCAGACATCAGAAAGAATAGAAATCAGGAAGGCTTCCAGTTGGGGCCCGAGCTAAACAGTGTTATGAGAGAGTAGCTTAGCATTATCAGGACACGGGAAACAGCACCCAGAACGAATTTAGGATGTCTCTGTGCAAACCTGATTTACAGAGTGTTGGCTGTGAATAGTTAGGCCGAATTTAATCAAAAGCAAGAGAAAGCACATGAGATGATGCAGTCAATAGTGACGAGTCCACATGATGGATGGCCATTAGTTAATGTTTCAGATTTGTCTTTAACTACTTATGTGTGTGTTGTGAGAAGTATGCATACACAAATGCCCAAAGAGGTAAGGGGCATCAGACTCCCCTGAAGATGGAGTCACAGGTGGTTGTGAACCACACTTGATGAGGGTATGGGGAACCAAACTCAAGTCCTCTTCAAGAGAAGGATGAGCTCTTAACCTCTAAGCCACCTCTCCAGTACCCACCCTTACCCAAACCGGCTGTTTCACAGTGCAGAGTCCACTTAGGTACTCTATGTACTGTGGCTGCAGAAGCTAACGAGGATGTACTGATGGCCGAGCACAGGAGTCACCCCAATAGCAGGGTTCGAAGGCTGTCTGTCGTACCCAGAGGGGTTCTTCTGCTTTCAAAAGTGCCTGTTTTCAGATCCATAGCCTCAGAAAACCTAAAAAAAACCAGGTCATGCTGCACACCGTCCAGACAGTTACTAAAGTCTGGACAGTCTGGATTTGCAAACATTCTAACTTCCGGATTCTCACCCTATAGCAGGTCAGCCTTGCAGAAGACCCACCAAAACACTGACTGGGGAAATAAAGGGTAATTCTCTAGATTGTTCAAGGGTAAAAATACTGTGCCCTCAAGCTAAGTGTGGTGGTGGTACTCAGGAAGCTGAGGGGGTGACATCAGGTTGTAGGCCAGCCTGGTCTACACTGCAAGACCTTGTCTTTAAAAAGAAAAGACTGAATCAACGCATCTACCAAACGTGTGCTTGATGACGCAGAATCCCTGCCAACTCCTTAAACTGCTTCTCTGGTGTCAAACAGAGCTGGGCCCTTAAGCTGCTTGGTTATTTCCTCTGGATCTGAAGAGAAATGTTTGTTCAGAGCTCACGTCCCAAACCCGTTTGTGATTTTTCATCTGAAGTCAGATTGCCATGGTTTCTGCACATTCCGGCCGACTTAATAAAACTCAATCCTTGTGAAATTGGCTGCAAACGAAGCCTCTAATTCCAGTTTCTAGGCATAATCTGATTAGTCCGTTTCGTGTTATAATAATGAGCAGCGAACGCTCAGCATTTTCTTCCTTTTTGTTTTTTTTGGCTCGGAATAAACAGGGCGCTCTTTCCTGGCATGGTGGCGTACCTTTCCAAAGAGAGAGAGGATGGCATCTGAGGTATATTGCCACACAACACCCTTATTAACAGGCTGCTGATTGCCACAATTTACATCAACGAGGAGCGGGTCCCTCTGGTACGTATCCCAAAATATCCAACAACCTTACTGAATTTACACCAACCAACAAGTGTGAGGATTTTTTTTTTATTATTTTAATGGTAAAATATGTCACTGTGCTAGTAAATACACCCAAGCCATCTGTTGGGCTGTGAGGAAGGCGGCTTCTAAGAACAATTAGTGGTGTGTATTCTGTTAGTTCCGTCCACCCGGTTGCGAGGAGAAAGACGTTCTGGGCTCTGTTCGTTTGACTTCTCCGTACCATCTTCATCATTCTCTTCCCTTCGCAGGTCTTCTTTTTCTCCAGCCTTTCTCCTCCTCCATCTCCATTGTCAGGTGGGTTAATAAGAGGTCTCCAGGCGCCTGTCACACTCCCTCGGTGGGGTGCTCGGAACGACTTTCAGAAATTTTGAAAGGAACGTGCTTTGAGGAGGAAGAACGTTATGGGGGAAAGCTGGTCTCAGGGAGGCTGAGGAGGGATCACGCTGCAAACCGCACAGCCTTGTGGATGGGTTCTCGTGGCAGGATGAACGTGGGCCTCTCAGAACTGACAAGCTTGAAGGCTGAATGGATCCTGGAAGTGTTCACTTAGTGCCATTGGGTCCTCTGTATCATGTCTGACTGCAGATTTCACATGGCTCTCAGACAAGTTGGGATGGACCAGAATCTTCCAAGGCCCCTGCTCTGAAAAGTGGCCTTCCCAAAGCTCCTGCAACTGGTCGATATTCCGCGCCACAGGCTGTTTGGTGCAGTGGACCAGAGGCTAATAAAACTGTCCTTATGCATAAGCCACAGTACTATGTGACCGTGTCTGGGCCAGGAACCAAGGCGTGCAATGATTTCAGAGCCTGGATTCCTGTCACCTGGGGAGGAGACACGCCCCAGTGACGTAAGAAAGTGGATAAATCAACCATCCCCAAGACTGAGGTCTCCGAAACTAAGGGAGAAAAATCTGCGTGCAGTTGGTTCAGTTGGCACCCATTAGAGCTAATAACTAATCATCCTCGCGAGTTTCTAGCTCAGAACGAGGAGATCTGCAAAGAAAACAACATCCGTCCACTTTTACACTCCAGTGGAAGGGGTGGTCCCTCGCGGCGGGGCGGCACAGTCTCGCCATCTGGAGAATAAATCGAGTGTGAAGTACAGTATAGTTTGGGACCAAGCTCCGTGGCGGCTGCTCAGCAGTCAGTTCATTAGCCCCAAACTTCCAGGGATTAGAGGAGCATCAATTCTACTGTCGGATAGGACGAGACAGACAGGACACGGGATTCAAGACGCATCGAGACATCCAGGAGCCCCCTTGGGTTTATTTATAGAACCACCGAGTATAAACACACTCAAATAAGTGCCTTAAATAACAGCATCATCACAGTTCCCTAACATCTGAATTAACACCTTCCCTCTGAGAACACCCCCCCACACACACACAAACTGTGAACGTTAAAGTACACCCTTTACAGGGACAGGGGAAAGCCTCCACTAAACGCTGAGATCTGGTAATTAAGAAATAGGAAGGACCTTCTAGACTCGGGGGAGATGTACAGCATTTGTAATTAAAAAGCACATATAAAATTAATATTTTCATCCCATAAAGAGAAATGCTATGCCTTACATTACAAAGCACTAGTAAATTTTACTTTTTCTAGATCAGCCCCTCTTAACCCATTTCCACTTCATCTCACGTGTAGGGATGTTACGGGTGTGGACTCTTCCAAGTTTTGAGCATAAGGTCTTGATATCAGCTTCTTTATATTAAAATTGTCAAGGTCAAGTTTAGCTTAAAACAAAGCAAAAACATCCAAAAAAAAAAACTTTGTGCGAACTGTTTCATTTAAAGACCTCCTTTTTTACCTGCTTTCTAGACACACATAGTAAAAAGCGGAAATTTCTGCGACACAAAATAGGTCATCATCAGGGGACCATATTGCGTTTCTTTATAAACGTACAGAATTCATCATCACAGGGGTCACTAAGAGGGATGTAGTAACTGAACTGAAAAGCATGTTCCTCAATTCTTGCAAACTGGCAGTGTGTTTCATGAGGCAAGAGACAGTGTGGGCATTTAATGAGGCATTAATTGTACAAAATAATGAATTTTGTTCCGACTTTTCAAAGATGCACAGGGCATACTTTGACCATATGACTTTCTAGTTCATGGGTTTGTGTCGTTGTTGTAGAAAAGAAATCTTGGGTTGTTTCCTGAAAGGAAAAAAAAAAAGGAAAGAAAGAAGGAAGGGGAAATAAGAAAACCTTGCATTGATGACATTCTGTGTCTTAACTGGCTTAAAATTTCATGCCTTGATTCATCCTACAGCCTTCTACATGTCATCCCTATTTACTGTGAAACGATAGATTTTGATACAGGAGAGTTTTTGATGTGTTAATCGTGAAAGATACATTTAAAAAAGGGCTTACGGCAAAAAAAATTACAAACCATCTTTCAAGAACTGAGAAGGCTCAGGAAGCTTATGGTATGTACTGAAACTTCTCATCTCGGAAATTTAATTAACTCTACAGCAGGCAAACACAACATACAAAACACAACGAGGACATGCAAAACTCCATGAGAAGAATTAACATTTCTAACAGAGCCAGCCGGAGAGGTTCTGCAGTCAAAGGTCCCTGCTGCCAAGCCAGGTGGTGGGAAAAAGAGAGCTGGCTCTTGCAGGTTGTCCTTTGACATGAGCCGGGTGTGCGCCGCACGCAGCCCCTCCCCAAATAAGTAAGTAAGTATAAAAGACTTAAAAATATCTCCAAAAAATACTAGAACCATGGCTTTGAGTGACACAAGCTTTTACATGTACCTCACGTCAAGGCGTGAAGAGTTGACATTTGTGCATTTCGCTGTACGCTTCCATTTCACTACAAAACAGAAAACGCACAATGAACAAATGCCTGTCCCTAGTCGATGATAAGGGCATGGCAGGAGTGAGGGAAGAGTGGGACTGTCGGCAGCTCACATGGAAATGAGTTTTGAAAGATGAATTGTGACGGACAAGAGGACAGATGAAGACAGGCGGAGCTAGTGGAAAACAGAGCAGAGAGTACTTGGCATTCATTGTATAATCTTCCAAATTTTCTAATGTTCAAAATTCTGGTAATAAAACTGAGGAAAATATCATGAAAAGATTTCTAAAATGTTCGTATGTGGGGAGCAGGTCAATGACTGACTATGTTTGTTAAAAACAAACAAAGAAAACCTCACAATTCTCGTTGACATTTGTGTCTGTCTGAGTACCACCTCAATAAAAAGTTTAAGAACAACAACTTTCACTTTGTTATCCGAGGACACAATTGGTAGACAACCAATTGTGAGGTTTTTGTGGGTTTGTTTTTTGTTTGGTTTTGGGTGTTGTTTGGTTTCTTTTTTCCTTTTGAAGATTTAATATGTACTATATGCATGTCTGGTGTTCTCAGAGGCAAGAAGGCGGCGGCGGCACTGAACCCCTTGCAGCTGGAGTGTGGGTGGTCACGGGTCATTGTGATGGCGCTGGGAACCAAATCCAGGCCCTCTGCAAAAGCCACAAGCTCCGGTCCCTTGTAATGCTTTAATGAGACAAGATTCATACAACATGTACTTCACCCAGCCGTACTTTTTCTTTCTGAATATTTGCTTTGCTTTGGAACTCAGAGACATAATATAGAACCTTCCGTAAATGGCTTCTTCCATCTGTGATCATGTGTCAGGACTCGCTCTTGTTCCATCATCCGTCAACACCTTTTACTGTCAAACAATATCCCATCGTGTTAACATGGCACGTTATATTTACCTATCATCAACTAATGAACATTTAGGCTGCTTCTAATTTGGAGCTGTTATGTTCTATGGATATTTGTGAACCCCTCCTTTTTATAATGTTCATTTACACTCCTACTTCTCTTGAGTTTGTATTTAGAAGAAACGTGACCCCTGGGTCACATAGTAACTGTACGCTCAGCATTCTGAGGAACCATTAGCTGGTTCTCAAAGTAACTTTACCGATTTAGCAGTCCCATACTGGCAGTATATGGCTAGTGAAGAGGCCCATAGGATTAGAAGTGAAGTAGAGTTTAGCTAGTGGAACAAAACTTGCTGCCCATAGCTAGGGGTGGCCCTTCCCACAGAGCCCGACAGGAGCAAGGGAGGCTGGGATTGGGCTTGGAGACTCTGAAAACTAAGAATTTCAATAGCAGCAGCAGAAGGAACACCCCCTAGGAAAGAGCCCGAATGGACAGATGGGATGATTTCAAGAGGACAGGCACTTGCCATGGACAAGCCTGATAATCTAAGTTCAAGTAATAGAATCCACAGTGGAAGGAGAAAATGACTCCTGAAAGCTGTGTTCTGACTTCCATGTGGGTGCTGTGGCATGCACACACACACACACCACACTCTCACACACACACTCTCTCACACACACGCAAACACATATACACACACTCTCACACATGCACACGCACACACATACACACACTCTCACACACATGCACACACACATGCATGCACACACACACACTCACACATGCACACACACACACGTACACACACTCTCACACACATGCACACACACTCACACATGCATGCACACACGCACACACACAAACCAAGTAGGTGACCCACATATATGAAGGAAGTCAGGGGAGGGGAGCCCTGCTTAATGGCAGGGGGCTAGGCAAAGAGACAAACAAGTCTACAAGAGCAGCAGAGAATTGGGGATTGTGCCCCACTGCACAGAAGGCTGAGGAGCTAAGAGGACGCGAATTCACAGGTGCATCCTAAGGTCGCTCTGGACCAGGTGCCCTGTGTCCAGGACTGCACTTGGGGAGGTCTGTCCTTGGTCAGGGCCCTGCCCAGTCCCACCCACATTGAAGCATCTTCCTTTGGGAGGGCCTGAAGGCCTAGAACGACTCACTCCCATTCACCTTCTGTTTGGGGGACTCCAGTCCAACCCACTGACACAGCAGAGTGGGTGGCCAGCCACCTCCCTGAGCACACCTGCTAATTGGTCTCCCTCCACCCTGCCCCTGGCGGACTGAGAAGGTGTCTCTCTTCCCCAGCTGGTACAAAGTACCGCTGGAGCCAAGCTGCCCTCTCCCTTTCCCAGTATTTATATTTCACTAGTTCTCTGGGTTACAGGAGGTAATTAACTGTTTTGGTTTAAAAGCCCTCCTGCTGGGTCGCAGTCTGCGTGGGAGAATCAAAGTAAACAAGCAAAAGGGAACAGTGTCATCAAAGGCCTCCGCACCTACCTTTCTTCATTATGAGAAGGGAAACGCGGCATTTGCTGCAGGTGCTGCAGATCGCCGGTCGGGGCAGGATCCCGGTGCTTCCGTTCTTTTTCATGGTAAACCAAGAGTGATCGGTTCATAATTTAATGAGGCAGGCTTACCGAGAGTCCAAATGTGCTGGAGATAACAGGCACATCACCTGTGCCCTGCCTGAACAGTTGTAAGTGATGCTGGCAACATATTCTGTCAGGTGACCTCCTCTAGCTACATTGTGGGAGGAGGATTAAACGTTTCCTCTCCCAGCGCACATCAAGAACCAGTTATTGGGGCTGGTCGCCTGGCTTATTTGGTAGAAGTGTTTGCCTAGCATTCTTGAGGTCCTGACTCCAACCTTCACACACTGGGTATGGTGGGGTTCATGGGTAATCCCAGCTGCCAGGAGGCAGACTGGGAAGGTTGGAAGTCCAAGGTCATCCTAACCCACACAGCAAGTTTCTTGCCAATTTGAGTTACATGAGATTCTGGTTTTTTGTTTGTTTTAGGGTTTCTCTGTGTAGTCCTGGCTGTCCTGGTACTCACTCTGTAAACCAAGCTGGATTCGAACTCACAGACATCCACCTGCCTCTGCCCCCTGAGTGCTGGGATTAAAGATGTGCAACACCACCAACCAGTTCAACCTGGTCTACAGAGGGAGTGCTAGGACATCCAGGTCTACACAGAGAAAATAAACCAACTAACCAAATTTTAAAAATCTATTTATTATGATTGTGTGTATGTGCATGATGGGATGGAGTTGTTTGTCCCCTTCCACCTTTAAGTCATTCTGGGGGTTGAACTGAGGTCCCCAGGTTCGTGCAAGTACCTTCACCTACTAAGCCATCTTGCCAGCCCAAGAACAATTTTTTTTTTAAAAAAAAAGTCTTCCTTACTTCTGTATAGGAAAATATGATTCTCTACCCATCACCAAGGCTTGGAAGCATACTGGGCCACATTTTTCTCTGGCTGTCCATGGTTATAAACAATGACACTGGGGTCAGAAATTTGATGCCAGCCACTTCAGCAATACCTCAGGTGTCAACACAAAGAAACTGGAGTCCATCAGCAGGAAGTTACAGCAATATACCGGGAGAAGCAAAAATGCCTGGCGGCTCGGCACAAGCAGCCCTTGCCATGACGCAAAGCCGGCAGAACACCAAGTGACGATGATTCAAGTCTGTTAGTCATTTGTCTTCCTAGCAGCCAGGAAGGAAGAAAATTTGGTAGAGCCAAGGATAAGGATGACCCTGAACTCCTGATTCTCCTCCTACCTCCACTTCTGGAGCTGGGAGAACTTGACCCGATTAAAGGCGGAGCTGGGGATCTAGCCCAAACAAGCTGGGGCAAACAGGGAGGGCACCAACTGGACTACATGCCTGGCTCTCCACTCCGCTGGGGATCTAGCCCAAACAAGCTGGGGCAAGCAGGGAGGGTACCAACTGGACTACATGCCTGGCTCTCCAAAAATAATTTATTTTAAAAAATTTTTACATGTATCTGTGTTGTATGTGGGAGTGGGAGAGTTCGAGTGTGCCACAGCCTGCATGTAGAGGTAGGAAAGCATCTTTGGGGAGCTGGTTCTCTGCTTCTATTACATGGATTCCAGGGATCCAACTCAGGCCGTCAGTTGTGTAGAAACACCAGAACCCAGTGAACCATCTCTCTATATCTGCTTCATTTTTTTTTTCCTTAAAGAAGTGGGAAACTTTGCTAACTGTGGTCTGGTCACCACAGAGGGCTACTCTCTAGGGCTACCTACACAGACAGTGGCTTTGCTTCCTAGTCTGTAAATGGGTATTGTAGAGGTGGCAAGAGCCATGTCACTGAGTGCACCAACTCCCACGCACAGGATCGGCTCTAATTGAATCCCTCCGCCCCGCCCCCGTGAATGCTAACAAAACAATGGCAATGGCGGGCTGGGAGCACAGTTGGCTTTCCACCTTTCCTGTGCTAGCCCTTCTCATCCATTTCTCGACAGCTTTGCTCCCTCGCTGGTGCCAGCCAGGCAGGCGTACTGCGCAACCACTAGGGTTTTCTTTCCTCTTTCTGAGCCCAGTAAATTTCATAAAGCGTTTAACGTGCGAACAAGTAGGTTAATTTCCCGAGTGGCGAACTCAGAGCCCAGCACCACTGCCGTGATTTGGCTTCTGAGGCCAGGGCCTCGGCCCCAGCAGCCAGAAACCTTGCCAGATCCGTCTCTGAACAGCCCCAGGTGCGATTTAGCAGAACAGATTGTGCGGACGCTGGATGGCCCGTGTCATAATAAAATGGTGTCCTTTCTTCCTGTGAGATGAAGATGGAAGCCTCTTCGGCCAGCAGAGGCCCTGGACATGCAGGACAGGGGAAAGGCATCCCATCTGGCCACACACACCTGGCCTCAAGAACATTAAAGTTCTAACAACATCAGAGGTTCCCACTAGGCCCTGCCATATCGTGTCGTTGTTTTCTCTAACTGTAAGGAAACCCAACGATTTACATTAACATGCAAAAAGACGGAATAACCAATAGGAAAATCGCAGACTGTTTGAGACTGGCCTCTAATATACACCTAGCTGGACTCTGGCATCACACCTTGATGGGGAGTGACCTACTAAGCGGACAGTGACACAGTTTTGATATTTATGTGTTGGCTCGCCCAGCAATGGCCAGGCTGCTGGAGGAAGATGCTGTGGAGAGACGCCAGGCTTCACAGCTAGCTCAGAGATGAGAACAGCTAGCTCAGAGATGAGAACAGCCTGTTTCCTGACGAGAGTAACATTAGTGAATCTTAGAAAAGACCAGACTGGAAGCCAAAGTCCCCTGTGACAGCGACTTTACCCTTAGTGATAAACAACTAATGAATAGAACAATGGAGTCCCCACGCCCATGGCTCTGGAATAAAACATGCAGATGCTTTTTAATTTATGATGGGCTTCAATCCTTAAAATGGATAAGTTAAAAAGGTCAGATACTTGGGAGGCTGAGGCAAGAAGGATGTCACGAGTTCGAGGCCATGGCCTGGGTTATAAAGTAGGACACTAAATAAATAGTCTTATGTAAAAAATGCAGTTCTTAGCTCTAACCTGCAGACCATCCCATTCTAGAAGCATGGCACACTGTAGAGTTGGCTGTTTCCTTTGAGGGTCATAAGACTGACTAGAAACTGTTCTTACTGTCTTCCTAACAGTCCCGGAGAAATGTCAGTGCATACGTGATTATCCACAGCCACCTCAAAACAGAGAGGTTCTATCAGGCTTGGTGGCTGCTTCTACAAGCTGAGCCGGTTTTGAAAGTACATTTATGCTGGGGACACGTGGTGGTAGCGGCACAGGGTGCTTGCTCACATCTAGGCAGATCAGAGCGCAGAGGAAGAGGCATGTTCAACTGGCCTCATCTTTGTTTTTGAAATTCAGTCTGGGACCTCAGCCTGGAGTAGGAAGGCATGCAGGTTGGTGAGGAAGACTGGTAGCTGGAGTTCCATCCTCACCACCACATAACACTGGGCATGGTGGTTTCACGTGAACTTCACGCAAGCTGGAGTCATCAAAGAAGGGGGAGCCTCGGTTGAGGAAATGCCTCCATGAGATCAGGCTGTAGGCAAGACATTTTATTTTAGGCGAGATAGGGCATTTCATTAATTAGTGATTGGCGTGGGAGGGCCCAGCCCATCGAGGGTGGTGCCATTCCTGGGCAGGTGGTCTTGGGTTCTATAAGAAGGCAGGCTGACCATGCCAAGAGGAGCAAGCCAGTAAGCAGCACCCTCCACGGCCTCTGCTTCAGCACCTGCCTCCAGGTTCCTGTCCTGTTTGAGTTCCTGTCCTGACTGCCTTTCATGATCAACTGTGATATGGAAATGTAAGCCAAATAGATCCTTTCTTTCCCCAAGTTGCTTTGGCCAAGGCGTTTCATCACAGCAATAGAAACCCTTACTAAGACAGTGGTATATGCCTGTAATCCCAGCGCTCTGGAAATAGAGACAGGATGATCAGAGATATTCAAGGTCATCCTCGGCTATATAGAGTAAATTTGAGACCCAGTCTCAAAAAGGGAGGGGAGTAACAACAGAGTTTGATGCAAGTAATGGTAAAGTTTGATAAAAGTACTTAATATTTGTTATAGTTAATATATATACATTATATATACACACTTTAATATGTATAATAAAGTTGTTTTTTTTCAAAGCTGTGCAAATTTGAACAACCATCTTCTTGTGCCCACCCAATTGGGGTGGGGTCTAGGCTCATTCTAGCAGGACCCCAACAATCTCACTCCAGAACCATGACCACAGTGGGAATGCAGCATGTAGCTCTAGCATCCTTGATGTCCAACGTCCAGCCCAAAGGAAAGGCAGGCCAGCGAGCTCTCTTGGAATTGAGATGTATCCCTAGAAAAGGCCAGTCTACTCAGAGAGCCCCATGGGTACAGCTCAGTATAAACGTCCCTCAAACATGGCATGGTGGCATTTAAGCAAAGAGCAGGTGGGTGGGTGAGGTAGCTCAGGGTATAAAGGCACATGCAGACAAGTCTGATAACCTATGTTTGAGCCCTAGGACCCCCCCCATAGTGGCAAGAGAGAATTTACTCCAACAAATGTCCGAGTGAGTGTGTATGCATGCACTCGTGAGTACACACATACAGAAAACAAATTGTTTAAAGAAGGGGAAAAAAGGAAGTAACAGAAATTGGACGGCAATTATTACTTCTGTCCTTTCTCCCTGAAGCAGCTCCCTATAGCTGAAGGACAAGGTTGTCCTGACCCTCAAAGACACAGCAAAAGAAGAATCAGAATGATAAGTCTTGCTAAGTTCCCTACTTATTCTACTAGTCAGTCCCTTTGTTCATTGTACTTCTGTGTGGCTGTCCACTTGGCATCAAACCCAAGCTGAAAGCAGAATCCTTCCTGCTTCTTTGGATTTTAATTAATGAAGTTTCCTTTAACTGTTAGTATTAGATGTCAACTTGATGGAATATTGCCATGGGAAATGCTCTTGTACACTGTAAAGATTTGAAACTCATATTGGTTTTAATAAAATGCTGATTGGCCAGTAGCCAGGCAGGAAGTATAGGCACGGCAACTAGACAGAGAGAACTCTGGGACGAGGAAAGGCAGAGTCAGTCATCAACCAGAATCAAAGAAAGCAAGATGAGAAGGCCTCTCTGACAAAAGGTACCAAGCCATTTGGCTAATACAGACAAGAATTATGGGTTAATTTAAGTTATAAGAGCTAGTTAATAATAAGCCTGAGCTAATAGGCCAACCAATTTATAATTAATATAAGCCTCTGTGTGTTTTGTTGGGACTAAATGGCTGTGGGAAGGGGCAGGACAGAAACTTCCATCTACAAAATACACAATTACCTGGAGACGGACCTCTGGCATGTCTACGAGGGGTCATCTCGGCTGGGACCGCGGACTTTATGAATGGAGAAAGGAGGCTGAGCAGCAATGAGTATTCATCGTTCTCTGCTTCTTGGCTGTGGCTGAGATTGTGACCATCTCTCTCAAGCTCCCGCTGCCTTGACATCCCCACCATGATGGCCTGAATTGTGAGACTGAACTTGGACCTCACCAACCATCTGCAGGGACCTACCTGTCTCTACCCTTACTTCCTTCCATTTCCACCATGGTTTTCTGCTCTGGCATGGGGATTACAGCTGTGTGCCGCCACACTGGATGCTGAGGATCAACACTCAGGCCCCCATGCTTGCTCAGTATCCACTTTCCTGACTGAGCTGTCTTCCCCAGACCTAGCCTTGAGCTCCTTAATTCTCCTGCTTGTATCTCCCAAATGCTGAGAATAAAGGTGTTTCACCACACCCTCCTCTTCCTCTTTTCTCACTAACAGATTTGATATGCTATAGCCCAAATTAAGTATGTCTCCCCAGGTCATATGGACCCACTATTAACATTTTTTTCTCATTCAATTACTATCAGAAACCAACGGCTATCACAATATCCAAGGTCCCAATTCTGGTTATGACAAGTGGCAAAGGTTGGCCTCTTTGACTAGTTCAAGACAAATTCGGAGGGTCAGTTGGAATAATATAACTTCAGGACTCTAGAGCCCTGTCTGACCATCATATTTCTTTCTAGGTCATTTTGCAGATTATGTTGAATTCTGATCACATTTGCTCAAATCCACACCCAATATAAATGAGTAATTGTCTAGGTAAATCTATTCCATCTATCCCAACATCTGTTGACATAATCCGCCATTGTGTTAGTTTCTTCTATTTGAGTAGCAACCGGTAAGCATTTTTTAAGATGTTTGCTTCATCAAACTGATACTAAGAAAAAGAAGTAAGTACACATAAGAGTAGGGCCCGAAGTAAATTCTTTTACTGGAGATTATTCAAGGATACGGAAGGCTGGGCCAGGTGTGGTGGCTGATGACTGTAATCCTAGCATCCAGGAGGCAGGGCCAGGAGGATCTGCTGCAGCCTCAAGGCCAGGATGTTTTAAGTAGTGCGTTCCAGGCCAGCCAGGGCAATATGGCAAGACTTCATTTCAGAATACTCTATGCCCCCGCAAACAAAAACTTTAGGAAGGAAAAATAAAGGATGGGTACCCTAGAAAGGTAGCTCTGCTAGGAAGAATTGAGAACAATATTGGGACCGGGGAAATGGAACAGAGATAAAAATGCCTGCTGCAGTCAACAAGCTTTAATAGCACAAGTCCATCCACCTCACACTGGGGAAAAAAATGACCAAGCATGGTGGTGCCCACCTTTAAACTCGGCCACTTGAGAGGCAGAGGCAGGGGGATTTCTGGGAGTCTGAAGTCAGCCTTGACTCCAGAATAGTAAGAGCTACATAGTTAGACCTTGTCTCAAAAAAAAAAAAAAAAGTAGGCTGGGAGTGGTGGCCTAGGCCTTTGATCCCAGAACTCAGGAGGCAGAAGAGTTCACGGCCTAGGGGTCGATATAGTGAGACTAACTGTAGTTATAGCAAAAAGTTCCACAATAACCTGGAATGGGGTATAACAAAGGTTTATTTATTTGGGGATAAACCCACAGTAAGGGTAGCGATCCACAAGGCTCTGTGTGCTCTGGGAACTGACCCAGTCAGCTGTGGTAGCGCACGCCAGTAGGATTTACGATTTACTGAAGGAGGTGGAGGCAGGAGGATCACAAGTTCAAGTCCAGCTGGGCTACAAGAAGCACTTTTTTTGTTCCAAAGAAAATTATTGATCAAGATTAGGGATTTGAGGAAACCATCTATAATCTAGTCCTGGCACACCCAACACAATTATCTTCATTTTTGCCTACTTTTTCGTTATGGTTTGAGATAGAAACTTACTATCATATTAGCTAGCCTGGTAAGCATTATATAGAAGAAGCTGGTCTTGAACTCATAACACCTTTCCTGACTCAGTTTCCCCAGTGTTGGGATAACAGGTGTGACCACGATACCCAATTTATGTTTACATTACTTGATCACCTTCAAGCCCTCGTCTCCCACCCACTGAGCTACCGAACATTTGGAGGAGAGCAAAGTTGTTGGTGTGGGAAACTGACACAAACATCTTCCCGTGTGTTTCTTTCTGTGTTTGTAAACCCTGTTCACAACCAAACTACTTTAAAGCAAGCCTTCAGTGTATTTTTGTGTCTGCCTCAGCTTTGCTGTTGGCATTTGTCCATCTCTTGTTGATCTACACTGATTGGTCCAATGTCAGCCTTTGCTTCATCTTCCACATAATCCAGAAGATTGAGACCTTCTATTTTTGTCATTCCCTGAGGAAACATTATTTCTAGGAATGCCTTGTCTACCATCCCTTCTCAGATGGCCTATTCTACCACAATTAAAACATTTGGTATTTTGATGCTTATTCATACCTATAGAAATTGCTTCTCCTACCCAAGCCTCAGTATTATAGTCAAATGACTCAATACTGACTGTGTGCAGGATCCATTCATCCATTGGTGCTGATCTGACCTTTAAAAGTCCAAGTATCTTTTTGCCTTCTAGGTTGGCATTTTCAGAAGCCAGAGATTCAATAAGTACTCATTTAGCTTCTGGATCTGTTTTCCCTATTTTTTTAGTAAACTATTTATTACATATACAGTGTTCTGCCTACACCCAGTCTTAAAACAAGAGGTGTCACATTATAGGTGACAGGGGATGGCAGAGATTTGTTCAAAACCATGCCGGCCCTCTAGCTTAGAGTAGGCAGTGCAAACAGCAGAAACAACGACTCCAGTCCATCTCTGACTTAAGGTCAGGGAGTTCAAACTTGTTCTTGCTCCTCAAGGCCAAAAAACAGGACGTTTGGCCAAAGGCGTGGTTACTAGATTTTGAGAAGTAAGGAGGTGATTATGCTTGTTTGTCCCTTGAACCATGGTAAGGAAGTCTTTTGCCCTCCCATATTTGCTTTGGGTAAAAAAGGGCTATAAGAAATAAATTTAGGGCTGCTTCAGTATTCACTGAGAGCCCTCCAGATTTTATCCTCTGTCTCCTTCTTTCTTAATCCTCACTCCCCTATTCAGGCGCTGCTCGACAGGTTGACTGATCCCAACAAGACGCTGCCTCCACACAGTCGAAGGTGAGAGCAATTCTGCGGCAATGCTGTGGAATAATCCTTTTGCTCAGTGTGCATATGCGTTGCTCTCCATGGTTTAATAAAGGGCCAACTGGCCGATGGCTAGGCAGGAAGGGGTTAAGTGTGAGAGCCAGCCGGAGAGGACACTGGGGAGAAGAAAGGCAGAGTCACCGGCCAGACACACAGGAAGCAGGAGATGAACATGCCTTGCTGAAAAAGGTGCCGCCGCATGGAAGAGTGTAGACAAGAAGTATGGGTTAATTTAAGTTGTAAGAGCTAGTTAGTAACAAGCCTACGCTATCAGCCGAGGATTTATAATTAATTAAAAAGTCTCCGCATCAGTTACTGGGGAGCCAGCAGTCCCAAAGGAAAACCCCGCCTACACAGTTCCTGAAGGTGTCCTGGAACTTCCACAACACTCACACTGTAGAAATTATTCCTGTACTCACACACGTACACACAGAGATAAGGCAGAGACAGAGGAGACAGACAGACAGACAAGGAAAGACAGACAGGAGGCAAATTCTTCCACAGTTTTCCTGACAGAAGTCAGCCATCAAAAAAACTGTTGGCATGCTAAAATTGGATTGTGAAAGATAAGACCACAATTTGTTGTCACTTAAAATCCACTCATTTGGAAAGACATAGATCCAATATTGTCATAAACACTGTGACGATAGGCTGCTCAGCCTCCGCTGTGAGCTATAAACTGATGCACACCATACTCTGAAACCAAAATGGGGGCTGGAGAGGAGTGTGGCAGTTCAGGGCTGTAGTAAGAGAGAGGGCCTGCTTTTGGTTCTGGCTAGGCGCCACTCTGTAGTAAGGAGCACGGGGCCCCTTTGTTCCTTCCTCCCCGGCCAAACTGTAGTGGAGAGAGTGTCCCACCGCCCGGCTAGCTTAACCCCCGAAATAACCACACAGAACTTGTATTAATTAAATTACTGCTTGGCCCATAAGCTCTAGCCTCTTCTTGGCCAACTCTTACATCTTGATTCAACCCATTTCTATTAATCTGTGTTCACCACGAGGCCGTAGCTTACCGGGAAAGTTTCAGCATGTCTGACCTGGAGGCTCCAAAGCAGCTCTCTCTGCCTGCCTTCTTTGCCTTCTTCCTCCCAGAATTCTGTTCTGTCTTCCCCACCTATCTAAGTTTTGCCCTATCAAAAGGCCAAGGCAGTTTCTTTATTCAACCAATGAAAGCAACACAAATACAGAAGGACCTCCTACACCAAAGGGCACTTGCTGCTCCTATAGAGGACCCAGGTTTGATTTCCATGTTTGGGGGCTCACAACTGCCCATAACTCCAGTTCCAGAGTATTCAACACCTTCTGGGCTTTGCAGGTACCCACATTCATGAGTATACACACACATAAATATATAAAAATAAAATATTTATAACTGAAATGAAGGGCATGTAGGGAGGGCGCTCTTCTAAACATGTACTGAGAGCTCTGAGAACAGACAAAGATATTCTAAATACTCCACCAGATATGAGGATGTTACTAATCCCATTGCCCAGTGAAACTGAAATAAAGGATGAGGCTGACTAAGAATAGAGATCTTGGGGCTGGAGTGATGGCTTAGCAGGTAAGAGCACTGACTGTTCTTCCAGAGGACCCAGGTTCAATTCCCAGTACCCACTGGTACCTAAAAGCCACCTGTAACTCCCAGTCTCAGGAGATTTGATACCTTTCTAGGCCTCTGAGGAACCAGTCATGCACATGAAATATATATAGACACATTCAGATAAAACACTCATACACACATACAAAAAAAAACCCAAAATAAACAGCTTTTAATGTTTTAATGAGGATCTAGCACAGAAACCAAGTCATCAAAATAATGTTATTGAAGAAATATTAAAATGAAGCCCTGATAGTGGGGTGGTTCTATGCAAACAAAAGAAACAAAACAAAGAGCTTTTTATCAAAAGAGAGCCATAAATCTCATATTTGCATTCGATAATATTAGTGTTTTAAAGGTATGTTTTGTTTTTAGTGTTCTTAAGGCCAACTATGATGTCAACAGGACAAGAGAGATTTGGAGCTCTGAGGGACAGCTACCTATCTTCTGACGTGGCTGCTGTAACAAGCCACCGTGTAAAGACACCTGCTGCCAAGCAGGATATCCTGAGTTCAATCCCTGGGACCCACATGGTGGAAGGACAGACCAGTCGCCACCTGACTTCCACAGAAGCACGTGCACACCTTCCCAGCACACCCCACCCCTAATAAATAAAAGGTAATATTGAAAGTTTTAAAGAACAAGAAATTTACTCTCACGGTTACACAGGCCAAACGTTTGAGCTCTAGGTGTTCCTCCTCCTCCCCAGAGACCCTCATGCCTTTTCTACAACTGAGCCATCTCTTAAGGCCCCTGGTCTTGAGACCCTGGTCCTTCTGCCTCTATCTTCCAAGCTCTGGGATTATAATAAGCATGTACTGCCATGCCCAATAGATCCAGTCATTTTTAAACAAGAAGATAAAAGTCCCAGGAAGATCAACAAAAGACATGAAGTCATGCTGAAGGCACAACCAGGACCAGAGTCCAGGCCAATGAAGGTTCAGCCAAGTGCTTATTCCATACCATGTGATGTGTGGTATAGAAAGCGACACAAAGCTGACCCTGTTAGACTTGGCGTAACTACTTGGTAACATCCAAGAAGACTGGTAACTCAAAGAATAGGGTTGGTGACTGTCTGAGGGTTTCTATTGATGTGATAAAATATTATGACCAAAAGCAACTTGGGGAGGAAAGGTTTATTCACCTTACAGCTTATAGGTCTATCACTGAGAAAAACCATGGCAGAATTTCTGGGCAGAAACCTGGAGGCACTGAAGCAGAAGCCATTAGGTATAGACAGAAGTTTCTGTCCCATCTGGACCCACAGCAGCTCAGTCTCAAAGAAACACACAGAGGCTTATGGTTGGCCTATTAGCTCAGGCTTATTATTAGCTAGCTCTTACAACTTAAATTAACCCATAATTCTTATCTATGTTTAGCCATGTGGCTTTTCTCAGCAAGGCATTCTCATCTTGCTTCCTCTGTTCTGGGTGGCAACTGACTATCTTTCCTCTTCCCAGAATTCTCTTAGTCTGGTTGCCCTGCTTATACTTCCTGCCTGGCTACTGGCCAATCAATGTTTGAATCAATATGAGTGATAAATCTTTACAGTGTACAAGAACTTTATCCTACAGCAATTAGGAGTACTACTTACTAACTTTCCCCGGCTCAGGTGTGGTACCGCCCACAGTGAACTGGTTCCTCCCACATTAATCCCCAATCAAGAAAATGTACCACACAGGCAAACCCCCGGGTTCAATCTGGAAGGGGTATTTCCTCAATTGAGTTTCCATCTTCCAAAATGACTTTATTGTGTGTGTCAAGTGGACATAAAACTAGCCAGCACAAGCGATGTTGGCTGAGTGTGAGTTCCCTGCACACGGCTCTCTGAACTCATGACACTTGAGCACACCAATTAAACAGCACCTCTAACACTGCAGGGCTCTGGGCTGCTGTCACACGCCGGAGCTGACCGGGACTCGAGTCACTTTGTCCAGCTCCTGATTCTTCACCACACCCTTAGAGGGAAGGAAGAGTAACTGAAACAAATGTCTGTCATCATTTGAAGCCAAAGTACCCCTTGGGCAGGAAAGCCAAGTCCTCATCTCCCTGGCCTTGACTAAAATTGGGCAGGTACCCAAGATCCAAAATGATAGCCTTAGGAACCAACTTGATTTTGCTTAAAACTCATCACTGTCTAGGAAATGAAGTCTTATCTCTTAGGAAGAGTAAAGCCACCAGCCACCCACTCGGAGACGAGAAAGGCATTTTCTGGTTGACGCAGAGAGAGAGAGAGAGAGAGAGAGAGAGAGCGAGAGAGAGAGACAGAGAGAGAGACAGAGAGAGAGAGAGAGAGACCCAGATGGCGGATCCTTTTGGCATAGACTTCTATGCTCAGCCTGTCTAATATGCTTCCTTGCTGTGTTAATTCTGCTTGTATCAGAACCATCACGGAAGTTTGCTTGTTTGGGGGAGAAAGACAAAAACAGAGAGGTTTTCATCTAAAGCACTCCCACCTTCCTCCTTAGGCACCAGGGTGTCCTGTTGATGAAAAGAGGTAACCAAAGTGACCTGGATCCTCTGGTGCAAAAAGTCTTGAAACAAGGTCCTGTGAAGGAGTCAACAGAACGCCTTCCTTGGGAAGAGGACAGAAGCCTGCTACCTGGGCCAGAACTGATGCCTAATAAAAGGTTCAAAACTTATTTTTAAAATAGGTTTTGGCATGTAGGAGGGAGCATGCTGCATGGCTGCCTGCTGCAGAGTGAGTCCCTCGGGCCCACCCTGTCTTCTTTCGTGAGGAATCCCTGCCAATCTAGGATCTGTGAACCGCTTCTGCCAGCCAATCTCTAATTTAGCATATGTACAAAGCCAGTTTTTGGACAGCCCGACAGAGCCTGGCACCTCTGCAGCTAAGCTCTCTGTATCTGCAGCGTTTCCAGTGAAATACTAGCAGGATGGTAACAAACCACAACATGAAAAAGGCTTTCTACACTCGCGGATAAACCCTGGGTATGTTTTATATATGCGTGCATGTGTCTGTACGTCTCCCTCCTGCTTCCCAACATAAACTTCCCCCATGCCTTCCCTCGTGGTCTTTCATTTAGATTTTTCAGTCTGGGATGTACTTAGCAAAAGCCAGCACTGACAAAGATGAAACCCTGCTCTCCACTGAGAACATCTAATTTTTAAAATGTAAAAATGCTGCTCTTTACAGAATAGGACATTTCCCTTTTAATGAGCTTCAAGATACACCCAAATCGTTTGCAGCTAGCAAATGACACCGTTTCAGGGTACTTACCAATAATTCCCATGCACAAAAAGCCAATTTGATGAGAGGCCTATGTTAGTGGAACCTACGGGTTGGGGACAAAACGGGGGCTGCTTCTGAGGGGACAGCTGTCACAGCCATGGGAAAATTTGCCTACTCTTTGGCATGTACCATGATCTTCCCCAGAAAACCCACATCTGCGGTTTGTTTGTTTGTTTGATGGGCTAGCTGAGAGTAAGGGACAGAAGGACTTTTTCTATGTATGTATGAAATAAGATCTCCGAGTTAAGGGGAAATCAGAACTGTGCCAATTTCTCAAGCCGGTTTCTCCCAAAGCACGCGTTTGTCGAATTTTGACTATTTTGCTAGATCCCTACCCTCTTGCCCAACTGGCTATCACCAGCGCAGATAAATGGACCTTCCCAAGGATGTCACCACCCCGACACCCACAGCTTCTGCTGGGACAATATGTCTGAGCCCTGCATGGATCACTATAAATATTTCACAGTTGTGGCTGGTGGCGAGCCTTGCATGTGATGCAGAAGCCAGGCTTGATGGCTGGGCCCTGGTGTGGCCTCCCCAGGTGGCAGGGGCTGAGAGCAGAGCGGGCAGTGTGGTTGGCAGGGGGTGGAAGTACCTGCTGCCAGTCATTCTGAGTAACCCCCAGGCTGATTAGTGACAAAGGCTGTCAGGCTTCTGAGGGGAGGGCCTGGCCAGCTCCTTTCCACAGCAGGTATGACGGACATGGAGTCCTGAAGCGGAGACAGGGGATGGTGCGTGCTTGTGGCTATACACTTCATCTGTAAGACCACCTGCCTAGTCTCACTGGAGGATTGCCATTAAGGGATGTCTGATGGCACTAGGTTCTCCCACCCCTCAGGGGCTCCACCCAAGCCAGACAGCAAGGCTGGGCAGCAGTGCTGGAGATTAAAGGGGATCGATATGTGTATATGAAATACTGTCATGGACAATTGAAGAGACTCACGCATCACCCCGCAGGGAACTGCTATGAACTGAAGTCCGTGGTCAATGGCTCTCACGGAACCCCGGGTCCTGGCTAGTCTGCCTGGGTGGTGCCCAAGATAAGCTCTGTGACATTTGTGATTATTAGCATGACAGTGACTACAACACACGATTCTAGGGCTGGTCTCCAAAGTAAAAAAGATAGCTATTTAATGTGGGATTCGCCTCTGTGTGCTGTGAATGTGTTTTGTTACCATTGGTTAAAAAAGAAACTGCTTTGGGCCTATGGCAGGGCAGAACAGAGCAAGGAGAAAATTTCAAGCAGAGATAGAGGAAAAAGGAAGGCGGTGTCAAGAGAGACACCATGTAGCTGCCAAGAAAAAAGATGCCTGCCCCAGAACCTTTAACCACGAGCCTCGTGGTAAAATACAAAATAATAGGAATGGGTTAATTTAAGATGTAAGAGTTAGTTAATAAAAAGCCTGAGCTAATGGACTAAGCAGTGTTGTAATTAATATAATTTCTGTGTGATTATTTCGGGTCTGGGTGGCTGGGAAATGAACAAGCAGCCTCCTCCTGCAGAACGGCGCCAACGCGATTGTCCAGGCAGCGAGATGTCTCTGTCAATTCTGGAGTTTTGGAAGTTGCTTACAATGTACTTCCAGTTAACCTAATTAATATTATATCCTTCTGGGTTTTGTTTTTTGGGGGTTTCTCATGCAGCCAGAGTTGACATCGAACTATATATGGAGGATGACTTTGAACTCCTGATCCCTCCTACTCTCCCAAAGGCTTCCGATTATTCTTCTTCCTTTAAAAGATTTATTTTTCATGTACATGTATGCTCTATCTGCATGTACACCTACATGCCAGATCAGGATCCCAATACAGATGGTTGTGAGCCACCATGTGGTTACTGGGAATCAAACTCAGGACCTCTGGAAGAGCAGCTGGTGCTCTTAACCACTGAGCCATCTCTCCAGTCCCCTAGATTCTTCTTAAGAGAGTGTCTTGCATGTAATTCAGGCTGCCTGTGATTCCAGCTTACACCACCACGTCACCACCCCTACACCCACCCCACACCCCCAACCCATGCTTGAACCATGAGAAGACACTTCAGTAAAAGTACTTGTTTGCTGAGCATGAGGCTCTGAGTTCAAATCCCTGGAACCCATGTGGTGGGAGACACTGCTTTTAGGTGCCTGCACGCTGTCCTCTGACCTCCTGTGCTGGTTGGCTTTCTGCCAACGTGACACATGCTAGAGCCTTGGGAAGAGGGACTCTCAAACCTGTAGAGCGCTTTCTTGGTCAGTGATTGATATGGGAGGGCCCAGCTCACTCAGGGTAGCACCAACCCTGGGCAAGTGATCCTGAAGTATATAAGAAGGCAGGTTAAGCGAGCACTGAGGGGCAAGCCAGCAGTCAGCATTCCTGCACGGCTTCTGCAGTCAGCTCCTGTCTCCAGGTTACTGTGCCCAGGTTCCTGCCTCGGCTTCCTGTGCTGACATCTCCTGATGATGGACGGTGATGTGGAAGTGGAAGTGGAAGCCTAGAAAAGTCCTCCACAGGTCGCTTTGGGTCCTCGTTTTATCATAGAAGTCCTAACAAAACACCTTCACATGACTCCATGGCATGGACATGACTTACACACACACACACACTAAATAAAGGTCATTTTAAAAAAAAAAAAAGTACTTCAGTCTTATCAAGCTAAGCAAAAGTCAGCGGTTAGGGTGTAATTTAGACTTCACTTACAGGATTAATCATTCCAGTAATGCAGCTCGATTTTCCCAGTGAAAAGAAAAAGATCGAAACCCAGAACTACTGTGTGTTGGGTTGAAATGTCTGGGCAGAGGGCAGCAGTATTAATGAAGGGCCTCCAGGACAGTTCCACTGGGAGGGACATGGGCAGACATTTATTTTACGGCACTGGACATGATGGGCTAGCATGCAAGCGAGGCTGGGAGGCTGGACACTGGAGTGAGAGCAACCTCTTCTCCAAACCAACTAACTACTGGAGATCCCATCTACAAAACACCTATTACTGAAGACAAGAGTCTGGTTGACCGGTACCTGAACTTGGCCAGCCACCACAAGAGCGTCCTTCCACAGTAGTCAGGATCTGGCCTTCTCCCTTATGGGTCTGTGGGTACCCCTGCTCCCCACATCAGCTGTGGATCTGTAAGGATTTATAGATCCCCCCCCAGAAATCCATCTGCACACAATGCAGATGCTGAGCCCCTGTGGATGGTGAGCAGAAAGGGGGGTGTGGGATGGAGGGAGTTAGTCCCATCTACTTTAGCATTCCATTCAGGTTCCTCTAGGGTGCCTGAGACACCATTTCAACTACAGCCAACAGATAGCAACTTATGCTTCTCCCACTGTCCACTCTCTCACCCACTGCTGTTTTTAAATAGTCACCTAGTGTGCCTATGGGGATGCTACTTCTCAACATGGGCTTGAACTCATGAACCAACATAATGGCAATGCTGAGCTAACAACAGTCACAGATACTCATCCCAGACTCACAAAAGTCAATCCCTCCCATCGCTAAGAATCTGACAAATCTTTCCGGTCATAATTGTACATTTATAGAATTAGTTAAACAAGAAACCATTTCTCATAGAGCAGTAAGAATGCAGTTCTGTGCCAGGAGTTTGTCTAATGTGACCAAGGCCTTGGGTTCCTTTCACAGCACCACCACAGGGCAGGGGAAGAGCCCAGCTAATGATGAGTGAGATCTTCACAGTCCCTGACTGACAGAGCTTTCACATACGTATTTATCTTTACCCCTGGGGCAGCCTTGGGAAGATGATGCTATATGGTCCTCACCTATAGATCAGGGCTCTAAGGGATGAAGAGACTTTCCTGCTGTCAGACTGACTTTGTCCCCAGATTCCGGATGGTCAGCCCACACTCCTCAGGGTCCATTGCTGGTGACCAGCCCCACCTGAAGTCACACAAATGTGTCCATCCGATAAGCCACTAAAACATTTCTGCTTACGGAAAAGCTTTGTCAAAGGCGATGCTCCTACATGTGGCTAGACATCCTCTCTCCCTTTTCTCATATCTTTCTTGAGTGCAGAGTGCTCTGTTTGAGTCTGTGGGAGGCCTGGGAGGCCGGGAGGGTTGTGAATACATCCGGTAACACAAAGACTTCCATTCCAATAAATAATTAGGAAGAAGTTCAAGGCTGCTTTCTCAGCTGATCCTCACCGGGTTAATCTGAGCCAATTCTGGATTAAATACTTCTGCTCAGTGGTTTTGACAGTCTCAGCCAGGCACACCCTGATGAAACTGGAGATGCAGAAAATGGTTTCTGATGGAGTCAGGAGATGAAATAGTTAGGGAGCAAGTCAACCAAGAGCATGAACTTACCCGTGCAGACTGAGAGAAACAGGAAACAGAAAGAGGCAGGTGCACTCACATGGGTGTGAACACCTATGAATAATGGGGGATGTGTGTGAATGCGTGGGAGAGAGCATGCATGTATCTAAGTGATGTAAGTGGAAAGGCGGGGCTGGGATGATGCTAATTAATTAGACTTGAAGATCTTGGCAGCAAGAGGTATGTTTATAAACAGATTTCACTGAAACATACCTTTCCAACTATTGATGATCTTATCTGCCAGAAATCATCTCTGGGATAATTATTCTGTGCTTGCTGCAGTCCAAAAGTGAGGAGAGAGATACTAGTGAGTGAATATAACCACCCTCCACTCTACTATATAGCTCTTCACAGAGACAACACTTCCAGCACTCAGCTAATGAAATAAGGCCAACACAAAGCAATTTGTACAAGGGTTGGATGGCAGGATGTTAGTCAGGGGCTTTGGGGAGGGAATCTCAGAAAACTCAGAGACAGAAGAAGCAACAGAATCCTAATCAGTCAGGAATCCTTTACGAAGATAGAATCAATACTTCTACAGATGGGCCAAATCATCACCCCGGGGCCCTTTGCGAGGAAGTGACTAGAGGATGACCCCATTAAAATGAGCGATCAAGCCACGCAAGGAAAAGGCATGAGATCCAACAAACAAAAGCTCCAACTCTGAATAAGACCTAAGGACTTCCCTCGATGAAAATAAGGAAAGCCAATCAGATAGCGACTCATTGAGCAAGCAGCTCAGATCACAGCAGAGAAAAGAACTGGGGGAATTTATTGATAATATATTTAGTGATGAAAAGAAATGATCTACAAAGATGGGGTGCGTGAAAGGGAGACACAGAGGAATGCATATTGTAAAATTAAAGAAATCACCTGAAAATACATTACATTATCTGATTTTTAACTTGATGACATTTTAGAAAAGACAAAAGTTATAGCCCTCAATGGTTGTCATAGGTGAGATTGTTTACATAGTTATGTTATGCAGTGGCTATTAATAGAACTATATATTAATATTCATATATGTGGAGGATGGTGGTAGGGAAAAGGGTAAGAAAGAGTTCATTCCTCTTCTTACAGAGATGGAAGTCAATGAGTATCTTAAGAAACAGGTGACAAATAGCAGCGAGGAACTGCATGAGTCCCCGCTATGGGCACAAAGCTTTGCTGGCTGATTTTATGTGACGAGTGAACTGGGCTAGGGGCCCAGATAGCTGGCAAAACTTTATTTCTAGGTGTGTCTCTGAAGGAAGTTTTGGAAGAGCTTAGCATTTCTCTCACCACTGTGGGTGGGCATCACCCAATCTGCTCAAGGCAAAGAGCAAATAAAATAGTGAATTACTCTCTCACATCCTCTCTCTCCTTCAGCTAGGACATCAATCCTTTCCTGAACTGGCCATTGAAGCTCCCGGTTCTCGGTCGAGTCTGCCATAATTCTCTGGCCTTTGGGCTCTAACTCAATCACTCCAATGGCTTTCCTAAGTTTTTAGTTTAAAGACCCCGGATCACAGAACTTGTTAGCCTCTGTGATGCTCTGAGCCATTTCCCAAAAGTCCCTCCTACATAACCTTAAGTCTTAACGTTTCTCCCTCTCTCTCTCTCTCTCTGGCATGCGTGCGTGCCTGTCTGTCTGTCTGTCTCTGTCTATATTCAGGGTATCTGTGTCTGTTTTCAGGGACCAGGCTGCCAGTAGTTCTTCTTTTTAAATATTAATTAATTAGTTAATTAATTATTAATTAATTAAAGAGTTATGTGTATGTGTGTATGTCACATGTATTCAGGTGCCTGAGAAGCCAGAGGGTATCAGAGCCCCTGGAGCTGGAGTTACTGAAGACTGTGAGTTTGAGGCCAGCCTACTCTACAGGTCAAGTTCCACGACAGCCAGGGCTACACAAACCCTATCATAAAAAAAAAATCTAATATTCTCTCAGTTCAAATATTCTCTCTCACCCCCACACCCCCATAACATACATTAAAGATAAATAAGCATTAAACAGACAAGCTCTACTTCCAAGGATGTTCAATATATTAATACAATCTGATTCCTTTTTCAGGGAACATACGGTCACAATGAAAACTGTGCCTGGGAAGGAAAAGTCAGGTTCCACAGCAACAGAATTTGGTGCGTTGTTGACTTTGACTAAGGAAGAATAAGCACCTACCTGCATATCACAGGTCCTTATTTGTATCTCCGTGTTATGTGAATCTTTGCCTGAGCATAATCCTATTACTAGTAGGTAAGCGGGAGAGAAATCCTACCTGTAGCATTCAGACCCCCTATCAATTCCTGAGACATCTTAGCCAGTGTGAGTTAGGAAGGCCTGGGCCTTTGATCTTCCTCGGGGGGGGGGGGGGGGGCTATCTAGTCTGGTCACTGTAATCAAATACCCGAGTCTTGGTAACAAAAAACATCAATTTCTCACAGTTTTGGAGGCTGGGAAATCTAAGACCAAAGTGCCAACAGGTTTGATGTCTGGTGAAGACCCATTCATTCCCTGGTTCAGGGATGGTGCCTTCCCACTGTGTCCTCACAGGGCAGAGGGGGCAGGGAACACTAATAAAATGAGGTTACCTCGTTCACCACGGCTCCACCCTCATCTTGCCACCTCTCAAAGGCCATGCCTCCAAACGCTATCACACTGGATATTAGTTTCCAACCCTAGGGCTTTTAGGACGCACACATTCAAAGCACAGCACAACTGTGGCAGCAGAGCAAGCTCCGGCCCTCAGCACTTCCTGCCCTAGGATAGCCAGCAAAAAGAAGGGTGCGACCATATTAGCAGTCACTCCTGAAGATGCTGGGTGGGTGTATATATATCTTAATCTCAGGGAGGCAGAGGCAGGTGGATCTCTGAAAGTTTAGAGCCAGCTTGCTCTACATAGCAAGCCCCAGGCCAGTCACAGAGCCCCTGTCAAAAAGAACAAAGATAAAAATCAAGCATCCTCAAAATCATCTCTTCAGCCAGGCCTCCTCCCAACTTTTGTTTTTTGTAACTGGGTCTCACGTGGCTCAGGATGGCTACAAACTCACGAAGTAGCCCAGACTGCCCTTGAGCTCCTGGTCTTCTGCCGAGTACTAGGATTACAGGAATGTGCCGCCACGCCCAGCTTGATAGTGGAATTCTTCAGGAAGAAAGTGTCTCTTTAAAAACTTATTTTAGCCATCACTTTTGATATCATTAAATTAAAAAGTTAAGAGTGGAAAGAATGGCCTTCTGGGTAGTTAAAATCAAAGCCAACCAGTGTGGGCTACTATATATCTTGGGGTAGACCAGGGTAAACTAAAAGATGGCAGGGACCGACTCTGCTATAGTTGTGTTGTGTTTGAATATTTGTGCTTCCCAAATCCGTGAGCTGAAACCTCATATCTGCTGTGACAGCATTTGGAGGTGTGACCTCTGAGAGGTGACGAGGTCATGAGGGTGGAACACTTATGAATAAAGTTGGTGTCTTTATAAAACAGACCCCAAACAGTTCTTGGAGCAAGACAAAGAAAATCTCTTTTCTCTGCAAAGCAAAGTATTTAGAATGGGCAGGTGCCAGCAGCTGAAGATGGAAAAGCTTAGGATGTGGGGGTACTGTGGTCCATGGCGAAAAACCAAGTGCCTATTTTGAGCAGTTTGTAGAGCTACAATGTTGCTTCCAAAGAGTGGGAGACGATGGGGCAGCCCTGTAGCCCAGGTAATTCACAGTAAGACATGCTATGTACTTTCTACATGCCTGGCACCATGTTGGCATTGTATGGACACGAGCTAATTGAATCCTCATACCTTCTGCATATGAAAAGCTTGTCACTATCCCCATTTCACAGAGGAGAATGCCCAGCAACAGTCAAACGAGGCACAGAGACAGAATCTGAGCTTGTCTGGCTGATTCTTATCCCATCCCATCAGCTCCTAATACATACTCCCCATGAGCACTGAAGACCTCAGTACCAACTACTGAGAGGACATGGTTTGTGGTCAACTAACAGAGGGCAATAAAAAGCATGCCAGAAGTGTAAAGCACTCTGTAATCTGACCTGCCTCTCTTAAGGTCAGGATCTTTAGCAAATTGGGGAGAAAAAAGATGATCATATTATTTCCCCCACACACACCCTGGGACACTACATTTTAAAGAAAATACATTTTCGTGCAGAATTTTAAGAAACTATGCTGACTCTACCATTCCTAATCCAAAAAGAAGAAACCACAGTCTTCTCTCCTAACAGGATGGGACTAAGGTATAGACCAGCAAACAGACACACAGTAGGCCCTTTGCATAGAAAATGCTTGGGGTCACAATCTGGTCAGCCTGTTAGGCAGGCAGGAAAGAGACGATGTTTCCTTCTATATATGTGTTGCTTTTATTGGTTAGTGAATATAGCTGCTTTGACCTATGGCAGGGCAGAATATAGCCAGGCTGGAAGAGATATAGAGAGAGTAGGTGGAGTCAAAGAGATGCCATGTAGCTGCCAAAGGAGAAGGCTGCTGGAACCTTTCCATTAGGCCACAGCCTCGTGGTGATATATAGATTAATAGAAATGAGTTAATTTAAGATATAAGAGTTAGTTAATAACCTGAGATAATAGGCCAAATGGTGTTGTATTTAATATAGTTTCTGTATGGTTATTCAGGTCTGGGAAGCCAGGAAGCAAACAAGCAGCCTCTGCTTACAAAATGGCACGCAACATGGGGTGGTATCTTCAGCTATTGGCTGAAGGAGTTCCCACAGCCAATTTGTTGGCATACAAAAGAGTTTCACAATAGACCAGAATGGAATATAACAAAGGTTTATTTATTTGGGGATAAACCCACAGAAAGAGTAGCAATCCTCAGTCCTCTATGTGCGCTGGGAATTGGAACTGAATCCAGCAGCCAAGAGGCCTGTGCATGTTCTCCATCTGCATTTATAGTACGTGAGACCACGCCCAAAGTGGGCTGGTATCTTAAAGGCTATTGGCTAAAGGAGTTCCCTCAGCACAGAGCTGAGCTGATATCAGGAGAATCGGATGTCACAGCCTTGGCACAACAGGGACTCTCTCCTCTTCTCTGACCCCCCACGGCAGTCACCATCCTTGGGTGTACTAACAGCAGCTATGCAAAGATATGAGTCATTCTGTAGCTGGTGGCATGAGTCATGGGACCCCAACTGAGTGGCTTACATCATCCATCTTTTCACCATTGACATCAGTGGTGATAGGAACTGGGGGGGGGGTCTTTGAGTTGTCCCTGTCTTATATGTATAGGTACACCTACTCCCCTATCCCTACATGTATAGGTAGTTCATGGAACGTCATATCTGAAAACTAGAAGGGCAGGCAGCAGTCACTCTGTCCAAGACTTACACAAGACTTGCCCACAAATAGCCAGTCATGGTGACAAACACCTATAATCCCAGCACCTAAGAAAGGCAGGTGGATCAGAGACTGAGGTCAGCCCAGTCTACTGAGCAAATTCCAGAGCAGTCAGGGCTACATAGAAAATTCTTTCTCAAAAAACAAAAACAAAGAAAAAGACTTGCCCATGAGCAATGAATCATGCCCAGGACCCCATCTTTGTGTGTGTGAGAGCACATGTATGTATGGATGCACTGCGTGTGCGTGGAGAATATAAGCCAATGCCTGTGTGTTCTCACATTGCTCTCTACCTTACATTTTGAGGCTGGGTCTCTCACTGGCCCTGTGACTCACTGATTTGGTTAGATTAGCTGGTTGGTAAACCCCGGAGATTCTCCTGTCTCCACTTCCTGGCATTGGGATTACATCACCATGCTCAAATTTTATTATACAGGTGATGATAATGGAACTCAGGTCTCCACATTTGTGTGACAAGCACTTTACCGACTGAGCCCATCCCATGACAAGCTCCTTCTGATTCTTAAACCCCCTCAGATTATTTTTCCGTCACTAGGGCTCAAGCCCATGGCCTCGTGGATGCTAAGCATACACTCTATCACTAAGCTGCATGAAAAGCCACAAGCCCAGGCCTTTTTCACCATATAGCATCTGCACTGAAATCTGTAGTCTAGACCACAGGAAAAGTCAATCTCTACAATTCTGTAATTCCAAACCTCTGCACATTGGGCTATGAATTATTGCAGTGCAAAGGGCTCTCGTTAGCTGTGGCTTCTCTAATAGATATAAGTCCTCAAACCTGTAACAACACAAGAACATACCAGAGGGTTTGGGGAGTCAGAACGGTGTGGAGTTTAGGAAGGTAACTAGAATCTCTTTCATGCCTTCCCTCCCCCAAACCTGGGGCACAACACAGGGATGATAGATCCCACCATGAAGTCAGCAACAGCTTCATACACCAGCTTGAGTTTTGCTGTCAGGTGACAAACCTATGGTACGAGTTCTGGTTTTCAGAGCTCGTTGGACTTGGGAGTAGAAGCTGGAGCACTGTGGACTCACATCGCTCTGAGAGGTTTGAAAGAACTCATCGGCCAGTGGGGCATCACTGCCTTGTCACTGAAAAGGTGTTTCTCCTCTAGAGCTGTCTAGTGGCACTTCTGTTTCTGCGTAGGCTTCAGTGAGGCCTATGGCTTCTCAGTTATATCCCAGATAACAAAACGTAACAGCCCCATGGAAACCTGGGTCTGGCCGAGGGGCCTGTCTGTGCCAGGGATGTTTCAAAAAGAGTTCCAACTGGACCCCAGGGGGCAGCCCGCATCAAGGGCAGCTGGAAGGCCATGTGGGGGTGGACTGTGGCACCTGTGCCCAGGGCTATCAGGAATATCTTAAAAACTGAGTGGTGAGCGTGTGCCCTGGGTTCCCAACAGGCAGCTAATTTCACCTGCCATTTCTAGTCTTTCTCTGGCTCCAGTTGCTTCTCGGCTTCCTCTTTTGCCTCAGATGGGCAGGTTTCCAGAGCTGTCAGATTTTCTTCTGCCCAAGTTAACAGGGACATTGATTTCGGAGGAAGGGCCTGCCTTCCTCCCACCGGCGTCCTTGCCTGGCTCCTGGCTGAGCCTGGCCATCGCTACGGCATTGTCTGGTTCTATTAGTACTGCCTGGCTGAGGCCTCCCTTCCCAGGTGGCCCTGGTGGCTCTGGCCTCCCTTACTTGGCAGGTTGACATGCATTTTTGGTCTCCTAGGGTGAGGCTGCTTACCTGGATAATGGGCGCTTGACCCCCTGGTTCCCAAAGTGGACTTCTGTACCACAGCGGGACTTGCATCTGTTTTCACAGCTATCGCCAGGAGGGAGTCATAGCAATGTGACCTTGCTTGGATGACTTTGAGATGGATGGAAATCAAGGCACTTAAGGGGTTCTAATGGCTCTCAACTTAGGGCTCTTAGGGGGTCTAACCGTATCCATGGAAGAGACTCAGTGTTCCTTTCAGAGTTGGAGTGTGACCCTTCCAAATTTTTTTCATTGGCCATAGAATCGTAGGTATTGGTTTCTCTGAAGAATTTTCCCACACTGATGGGAAGTAAAATTTTACAGAAAAAAAAAAAAAAAAACTAGAGAGGCCTTCAAAGAATAAACCCATTGTTGCTGCAGTAGCAGAGAGGGAGATGGGTTTTGAAAAGAGGAAGTCTTCCTCACACAGCAATGTCACCCTCATCCCTCCTTTTCTCCCTGACCACAGTGCCAGCCTGTACATGGCCTACCTGTCCACTCTCAGCCAACTCTAACTCACTGTTCTCCCTTTACTGTGACCTTTTTGTAGATAGTTTTGCTACAGTAGCCAAGACTGGCCTCAAACTCACAGTCCCTC
Source organism: Ondatra zibethicus (assembly GCA_004026605.1). NCBI lineage: Eukaryota > Metazoa > Chordata > Mammalia > Rodentia > Cricetidae > Ondatra > Ondatra zibethicus. Next base: position 1,509 of record PVIU01013917.1, on the reverse strand, counting down.
TGCTTCCCAAATGCCAGGATTACAAGTGTGCGTGCCTCACCTGCTCAGAATGGTCTTTCTACAGTATGTATGCCTGCTGTTTAGGCTTAGCTGCTTTACACTACCTTAGAATACACCTAAAAGTCCTTACTATGGCTCACGGCTCTGTATCACCCAGCTCCCGAGCCTCATCTTGCATGCCCCTGAGCACTGGGTACCCTGCACTTACCCTTGTCATGGTGCCTTCTCTGCCCCTGGGCTGGTGAACAAAGTTCTCCCTCCCATCTCCTCCTATGTCCCTCTGAAGCCCATACTACATCTAGCCCATCCCTCAGACCCTTGCTCAAATGTCACTTGCACAGAACTCTTATCTAGCAGGGGTCCTGTTTTCTGTCTCCATCGCCTTCTGTGTTGGGTCTTCCATCACTATGACAGGCAGGCTACTGCATATGCGATTGGGTGACACTGGGCCAGTATCTGTTGCATAGCCATGAGGTCCTAGAAAGAAAGGTTGGTGGCTTACACCACAGACACTTGCACTGACAGCTGCCTGTTGTCACATGGCAGCTGCTCAATCCTTATGTAATGACTCACAGAACGGCTCATTTGCCTACCTGGTATGTCTTTCCCAACAGGGTTACTGCTATGAAGTGAACAGGACTCTCCACTTGCCAGGAAGACCTGGAAGGTTCCTGAGAATCCTGAACACAATAGTCTAGAGAAGTGGGACAATGTCCCCGTGGCCTGAAGACAAGTTGGCTTGGTGGCTTCATCCGGCTTCATGTTTCTCCCCAAAGCTCCCATATGATGGCAGACTGGCATGTCTTCCCTGACTTCTTGTGTTGGCCAAGACGAATGTGCCACATTGGTGATAATGTCAGTAAACTCTGAGGCTGCCAAGAAATGCAGCAAGTGAGGGCCAAGAGGAAGCCGGTGGGGCCGCAAACACTCGAGCCCTGGAAATCGTCTCATTAAGAGAGGTGCCAGCCGCCACACCCTGGATGGAAGGGCATAATTGCTGAAAACAGTTAATCACTAACAGCATGACAGCACAGGGTCTATAGTCCTTTCCTCCACTTCAGGATCTGTGCCCCAGCCCCCTCCCCGGAGGGGAAAAGGTGCCAAAAAAAGGAAGCCAGGCATGATGACATGGCTCCTGCCTGTTCACACGCAGGGAGTTCCTACCCTTGGGCTTTCCCAAGATACTTTGGGAAGCATCTCTTTGTTGCTAAGATTGAATTCCAATGCTTCTATCCAAAGAAAGTACTCGGGGCTCCAGAGAGATAGATGGTCCTGAAATCCAGCTTGGATGAAGATTGTTGTCTGAATGACACTGGCCTTTCCCAAGAAAGCAACCCTGGGCTTTCAGGAGAACAGGTGTGGGGACAGAGACCAAACTCTTTATTGGGTCCCTCCTGAGTAACTGGCCCACAAAATGAGCAAAAATAAAGGCCCTTATAGATTTGCTGGGCTTTGCTGTGCTGGGAATTGAGCTGAGGGCGTCCTACACTCAAGGAACTTCCTAAGCAA